>JAGFNQ010009829.1:0-24442 GCA_024364735.1 Boesenbergia rotunda | reverse complement strand
TCTGTGTATTTGATTGAGATCTTAAACTCATTTACTGAATGTCCGCAATACAATTCACAGATAGAGAATTTGTGATGAATTCACAACTAGTGATTATCTCTACATGTGCAATTGTGAAGTATTGAAATTGTCCCTAGTCGATGAATTGATAGATACGGACACTGTCAATTCTGTTGAGACTAGCATGGTTATTCTCTAATCAGCTGATTCTCACTGGCTGGTGACATTGGGATGTCCGGAGATAAACATGAATGCTAGTTAAGGGAACTAGTTCATTGGAGTGACTGCTGTAAAACTTCATATGGTAGTCTACATATAGACATGTCAGTGAAGTTCTTACTGCACTTAAGTGCGATGTTCCTTTGACTTGCGGTGTTCAAGTCATCTTGGTCATGGAGACTTATACTTTGACATCTTAAGCAAGCATCTCCAAGGAGGTGTGGACCCAGGATGATTGGGTATAAGCCGAAGTGCCCGAAGATGTTTGAACAGCCTACAAAGGATTCACCACTCCTTGCGAGGAGATGTATACCCGAGGCCTATCGTCGGATTGTTACTCGAAGCCTCTGGCCAGAGCATGACATGTTCAGAGTATGAATCTCTTAAATACATGAGAGTAATTAGAATCCATAGGACGAGAAACGTTACTTGGGCTAGGTGTGACGTAGTCAGCCTAGTGGGGACTGACACACATAGACCATGTCCTGAACCAAGTGGGTATAAGATGGTGAAGGGAATGGGGCACGATTCATTATAGCTGCTGAAGGGTTTCAGAATATTTCGAGGTCAACCGTTGATCTTTCGATTAATTGGGGATCATGATGTACTACTAGGTGCCACTCATGATCGTTCTATAATTGGTTAATTATAGACGGCCAACATAAATCGAAAGCCTATTTAGTCACACGCACTACGAGTAATCCGAGGGATTTAAAACGAGTTGAAAATTGGATTTTCCGATCAAGAGAGATAAGTCGAATCTGAATTTTTCAGAGACGCATCGGAAGCATAAAATGGCTAAGTCTTTTGAAGGCTTATTGGACGAATTAAATGAGTTTAATTCATATGATCTTGGCTTGGGTTTGGCCGGCCAAAGAGGGTCCCTACCCTCTTTGTTTGGCCGGCCACATTAAAAGGGAGAACCAAATTGTTTGGTTCAAGTTATAAAATAAACCAAGTGTGGTTTGTTTTATAAAATTATGGATAATATAAATTTTATAAACCGAGGTTTGGTTTATTATTTTCATGGAAATTAAAATAAACTTTGAATAGTTTATTTTATTTTATAAAATCAATTATGAATTGATTTTTCCATGATAAGAAAAATTTATATAATAAATTTCTTGTGAAAATTTATTCCATAAGAAAAGGGAGACATGGTTGTTTTTATTATAAATTAAATTATGATAAAAACTTGGCATGATGGAATAAATCATAGAAAAATTTATATGATAAATTTCTTATGAAAATTTATTCCATAAAAAGGAGACTTGGCGGTTGAGAGGCTACTATATAAAGGAACCAAGGCAAGGCTTGGAATTTAATCTAAGAGATCTAGAAATAAGCCCTCTCTCTCTCTCCTTCTCTCCCTCTCCCTCCTCTAGTGCCGCCGGCCCTAAAAGGAGAACCCCTTTTGCCGTGAGCTTCAGCCACCACCAAGCAGCTGCCGAAGAAGAAGAAGAAGCGGGCGCAACTCCTTCCTTCCTCCCGGAATCTTGATTCCGTTCTTCGTTTGGTGGTTAGTCTTCCCATCTCTCTCTTGGTATTCTTGTCGTGCCTTTGGAGAATCTAGTAGTTCTTGTCGGCACGAAACTCGTGGCTTTGCGAAGTCATCCCGAAGAAAACTCGGCGTGGACGCGAATAGAGGCGGAGCTTCCAAGGGACGCTTACGGTTGGATCTCGTCCCTTTCTTCGAGTTACGCGAGGTAACAAGTAAATTAGTTTACGTTTCTGCAAAATTTTAAATATATGATCATGTCTACACAACATAAGGTTGCATGCTAGATATGTGGTTAAATAATTTGAGAAATTATTTATGCTAAAATCTTCCGCAGCACGTAATTAATTTCAAAATTACGAACCCGCATCCATGTCAACATGCACCCGGTCCTAAAAGTGGTATCAGAGCTGGTTAGTATTCGACATAATCATATAATTGTTTTGCGGAAAACTTTGTCATGATCTCAATTTTGAAAAATTTCTCAATTATGGAAACTTTTCAATTATGGTAAATTTTAGATTTAGGAATTTCAAAGTTTGGAAATCCTCATGAAATTTCGCAAACTTTTGAAATATCCTTATTTCTGAAATTTTATGATAATTGTGAAAGCTTTCCATTTTAGGAAACTTTCCAATTTTGAAAATTTCCTATTTTAGAAATTTTCCAATTTTGGAAATACGTAAGTTTTCTTTGTACCAGAAACTTACAATTATTCTGAAAATTTTATTTTTGGAAACTTTCCATTTATGGAAAGCTCGCAATTTTGGGCACTTTCTTTCGAGAAAGTCTAGACAAATTATGGAATATTAATTGACATTTAAATTCATAATTGAAAATTAAATTATTTACAAAATTCTTTATTTTGGATTGAGCCTCAGGGAGCCGTCCAATTTAAAGTTAATTGTTATAATTAAATTTCCTAAATTGAATTTAAATTGTCAAATGTTTAATTTGGATTGGGCCTCGGGGAGCCGTCCAAATTATATTATCAATAAATTCTTATTTTGGATTGAGCCTCGGGGAGCCGTCCAAATTAAGTTATTTATTGATATTAATTTTTCATAAATAAAATATGTGATCAAATCTTGGAAATTTTGAGGTGATTCTCAAACGATATTTTCCTTATTTGATTTAAGAGGTGATGCTCTTACATATTATTGTCTCCAAAATTAATTAGGAAAATTATTTCCTATAGAGTATATTTCCTTAAATAAGATTTTCATGAAAATAATATGTGGTTGAATTAAGGGAATCTGTCTCTTAATTTAATAAGATTTGATTTAGAGAAATCAAAGTCTTAAACATATTGTTTCCGAAATTGATTATGACAATTTAGGAAATTGTTTCCCAAAACAATTCCTTGAATAAAGTATGAAATTAGAATTAGGAAATCCGGTTCCTAATTCAATTAATGAGACTTGATAAATTAAGTCACATACATACTTTATTAAGGAAATCGTTAGTACATGACATAATTATATGTCATGAATGTGCTTAAAAGAAAAGGATGAGACCCAAAACCCCTTACAAAATATTAAGGCCAACACCTTCCATTAATATGGTTAGAACCGGAGTTTTGTTTCTCGTTTGGGTTGATGGACACATCCATGCCCGGCTTGAACCTCAACATGTTCAAACCATGGAATTAGTTTATGATTAATATAGTTGGAGTCAGAGGTCAATCCTTAGTTTTGGTTGTTGGACACATCCAAGCCTGACTAAACGGTTGAATGAGCTCCAACCATATTAAAACTATTTCTTGATTAATGGGTCAGCCTTAAGCTTGGAGCATCGATTTGTTGTGCCACAGCCAAGGTCGATGTAAAGAGAGGTGCAGTTGGGTGCTATGTATATTGTTGCATACTTGTTAATGAGTTAACAACCCAATGATTTATGCAAACATTCAATTAGTTGATAGCATAAAGTGATAGTTACATATATGTGATATGTAATCGGTATAATTACCTACCTTCATAGCTAAGAATAACTTGATGGCCACAGCCATGGTTGTTCTTATCTATGGTTGGATATCAACCTATTTGGAGATGTTCCTACGATCTCCCGAATTGATAAAAAGGGTTATTCAATTCGAAAAATAAATAGGATTTAATTAATGTATGTTGATGCATTCTTTATCATTCTTCTCACATAAGCTCAATTTGTATTTCTAGGATAATCACTTGATCATGTCTTCTCTGAATTTGCGTTCCATTTTGGACACCAATAAGCTGACTGGGCCAAACTTCATGGACTGGCTTCGAAACCTGAGGATAGTCCTCAAGGCAGAAAAGCTTGCTTATGTCCTTGAAGATCAACTTCCCAACCGTCCTCCAGAAGATGCAACTCCAGACCAGTTAGTGGCCTATCAGAAACATGTGACCGATTCTGAACTTGCGAGTTGCATCATGCTAGCCGCTATGGTACCTGAGCTGCAAAAGCAGCATGAGCATATGGATGCTTATACCATCATCTTCCATCTTCATGAGTTATTTGACGAGCAGGCGAGATCCGAAAGGTTCGAGGTCTCCAGACTCCTCTTCACCTCTAAGATGCAGGAAGGCACTTCTGTCTCACAGTTTGTGTTGAAGATGTTGGGGTACATTGAGCGACTGGGCACACTCGGTTTTGCAATGGATCACGAACTAAGTATTGACTTAATTCTGCATTGTTTGCCCAAAAGTTACTCACAATTTGTGATGAACTATCGGATGAACAAGCTGGAGACTACCATTCCTGAGTTGCTCAACCTGCTGAAGACTATAGAGCCTTCTGTGAAGCAGGATCAGAAGACGGTACTGTTAGTTGGTTCCTCGAAGAAAGGTTCTAAGAGGAAGGCCAAAGAACAGAATAAGGGAAAGAAGAAAAAGGCCAAAAAGACTGAAAAGACACCAAAAGGCACTTGCCATCACTGCGGCAAGGAGGGTCACTGGCGAAGAAACTGCAAGGTTTATCTTGAGTCCTTGAAGAAGAAGGCATCCGATGCCCCATCCTCTTCAGGTATCTTCGTTATTGAATGTCACTCTATTTCCTCAACCACCTGGGTACTTGATACTGGGTGTAGCTCACATATATGTAATGACATACAGGGGCTAAGGAATAGAAGAAGACTCGTCAAGGGAGAAGCGAATTTGCGAGTTGGAAATGGAGCAAAGATTGCTGCTGTTGCCATCGGAACATATTTGCTAAAGCTCCCTACTGGACGTGTCTTAGAATTGGATAATTGTTATTTTGTTCCTTCGTTAATAAAGAACATTGTATCTATTTCATGCTTGAATGAAAAGGGTTATCATTTAACTTTTAGTAACAATTGTTGTTACATAACTTTAAATGGTGTTCTTTATGGGACCGGAACTTTGTGCAATGGTATCTACACGTTAGATTTATCCGGTGACGTTTTCAATATCGAAGTTAGCAACAAACGTGCTCGAATAGATAATCAAATAGACTCCTATACGTGGCATTGTCGTCTTGGCCATGTAAGTAAGAAACGCATGACCAAATTACACCGATGTGGAATTCTGGAATCATTTGAACCCGGTTCATTTGATACATGCGAATCATGCTTAAAAGGCAAGATGACCAAATTACCCTTTTCCGGAAAAGGTAAACCAGTGGGAGAATTGCTTGGTCTAATACATACTGATGTATGTGGACCAATGTCAACTCTTGCACAAGGAGGCTATAGCTACTTCATTACTTTATCGATGATCACTCACGATTCGGGTATGTGTTATTAATGAAACACAAATCTGAAGCTTTTGAGAAATTAAAGAGTTCAGAAATGAAGTAGAGAAACAGCTTGGCAAAAGTATTAAGATACTTGATCCGATCGGGGTGGTGAATACTTAAGTCAAGAGTTTCAAGATTATCTTAGGGACAATGGGATATTGTCTCAATGGACTCCGCCATATACACCACAGCATAATGGTGTATCTGAGAGGCGTAACCGAACCTTGATGGACATGGTTAGATCTATGATGAATCATGCAACTCTTCCAAAATCCTTTTGGGGCTATGCACTTAAGACAGCTGTTTACTTGCTAAACAGAGTCCCGACCAAGGTAGTCTCTACTACTCCATATGAGACGTGGAATAGTAAGAAACCTCATTTAACTCACCTTAAAATATGGGGTTGTCCTGCTTATGTGAAGCGGACTGTATCAGACAAATTGGATGCTAAGTCTGATAAATGTCTATTTATTGGATACCCTAAGGAAACGAAAGGTTACCAATTCTATCATCCCTTGGAACAAAAGGTGTTTGTTTCAAGGCATGCTGTGTTTCTAGAAAAAGAATTTCTTTTACAAGAAAACAGTGGGAGTAATATTGAACTTGAAGAAGTTCAAGAAACTCCAATAGACATTACAGAGACACCTAGTCTAGACCCACAACCGAGAACTCATGATGATGAGCTATCAGTTGAACCTAAAACAACACCACCTCTTCGTAGGTCTGATAGGACACCAATATTCCAGAGAGATACGGATTTCTCATAAGTGAATCAACGACGTTTACTCATTAACATGACGAACCTATCAGTTATGAAGATGTTCTGAAAAGTTCAGAAAGGGACAAATGGCTTGAAGCCATGAAGTCGGAAATGGATTCCATGTACGAAAATCAAGTATGGGACTTGGTTAACCCACCTGAAGGGATTAAGCCCATAGGGTGCAAGTGGGTTTTCAAGAAGAAAACCGACATGGAAGGTAATGTTGTTACCTTTAAGGCTAGATTAGTGGCAAAAGGATATCGTCAGAAACAAGGAATTGATTATGACGAAACCTATTCGCCAGTAGCTATGCTTAAATCCATTCGGATGCACCTGGCCATATCAGCTCATTATGTTATGAGATATGGCAAATGGATGTGAAAAACTTTCCTTAATGGAAACTGCTTGAGGATGTATACATGATACAACCTGAAGGTTTCACATCGGTTGATAAAACCAAAGTATGCAAGCTTCGACGATCCATATATGGACTAAGCAAGCATCCAGGAGCTGGAACATCCGTTTTGATGAGACAATCAAAGAGTTTGATTTCTCACAAAATCCTGACGAACCTTGTGTGTACAAGAAGGTTAGTGGGAGTCAGTCGTATTCCTAGTGTTATATGTCGATGACATATTACTTATAGGAAACGATATATCAGTCTTACAGTCAGTTAAAATTTGGTTGTCCAAAACTTTCTCCATGAAAGACCTGGGAGAAGCGATCTATATCCTTGGGATTAGAATCTATAGAGATAGATCAAAACAGTTGCTTGGTCTTTCGCAGTCTACATATATAGACCGAGTGCTAGAAAGGTCTAGCATGTCGGAATCCAAGAAAGGTTACCTTCCCATCTGGCATGGGATCAACCTTTCGAAGTCTATGTGTCCGCGCACAGAAGACGAGAGGATTTGCATGAATAAGATTCCTTATGCATCCGCGATAGGATCTATCATGTATTCTATGTTATGTACTAGGCTCAATGTATCGTATGCTCTAAGCGTCACAAGCAGATACCAATCTGATCCAGGAATGGATCATTGGGCGGTTGTCAAGATAATCCTTAAGTACTTAAGAAAAACTAAGGATGTGTTCCTAATATATGGAGAAGGTGATATGATAATACGTGGGTATACAGATGCCAGTTTCCAGACAGATAAGGATGACTCCAAATCTCAGTCCGGATACATATTTATTTTAAATGGAGGCGCAATAAGTTGGAAGAGTTCCAAACAAGATACCGTAACGGATTCTACCACGGAAGCGGAATATATTGCAGCTTCGGAAGCAGCAAAGGAAGCAGTCTGGATCAAGAAGTTTGTCTCAGAACTTGGTGTGGTTCCAACCATTGATGAAACAATACCGGTTTACTGCGACAACAATGGAGCTATTGCACAAGCAAAGGAACCAAGGTCTCATCAGCGATCCAAACATGTGCTTCGCCGCTATCATCTGATCAGAGAGCTTATAAGTAGGAATGATATACAAATTGAGAAAATTCCCACTAAAGGAATTTAGCGGATCCTTTAACTAAGGCCTTGCCTCAAAGTAAGTTTGAGGGTCATGTTAGAGCCTGTGGTATTGGGTACCGTAGCGATTGGCATTAGGCCAAGTGGGAGTTTGTTAGTAATATGAGAGAAGTGTCCTAAGGCAATCGCCTTATGATTGTAATCATTTATTTTAATAAATGAATATTCACTATTTAGTATACATGTCTTGTATTTGATTGAGATCTTAAACTCATTTACTGAATGTCCGCAATACAATTCACAGCATGAGAGAATTTGTGATGAATTCACAACTAGTGATTATCTCTACATGTGCAATTGTGAAGTATTGAAATTGTCCCTAGTCGATGAATTGATAGATACGGACACTATCAATTCTGTTGAGACTAGCATGGGTTATTCTCTAATCAGCCGATTCTCACTGCTGGTGACATTGGGATGCCGGAGATAAACATGAATGCTAGTTAAGGGAACTAGTTCATTGGAGTGACTAGCTGTAAAACTTCATATGGTAGTCTACATATAGACATGTCAGTGAAGTTCTTACTGCAGCTTAAGTGCGATGTTCCTTTGACTTGCGGTGTTTAAGTCATCTTGGTCATGGAGACTTATACTTTGACATCTTAAGCAAGCATCTCCAAGGAGGTGTGGACCCAGGATGATTGGGTATAAGCCGATGTGCCCGAAGATGTTTGAACAGCCTACAAAGGATTCACCACTCCTTGCGAGGAGATGTATACCCGAGGCCTATTGTCGGATTGTTACTCGAAGCCTCTGGCCAGAGCATGACATGTTCAGAGTATGAATCTCTGAAATACATGAGAGTAATTAGAATCCATAGGACGAGGAAACGCTACTTGGGCTAGGTGTGACGTAGTCAGCCTAGTGGGGACCGACACACATAGACCATGTCCTGAACCAAGTGGGTATAAGATGGTGAAGGTAATGGGGCACGATTCATTATAGCTGCTGAAGGGTTTCAGAATTATTTCTGAGGTCAACCGTTGATCTTTCGATTAATTGGGGATCATGATGTACTACTAGGTGCCACTCATGATCGTTCTATAATTGGTTAATTATAGAAGGCCAACATAAATCGAAGGCCTATTTAGTCACACGCACTACGAGTAATCTGAGGGATTTAAAACGAGTTGAAAATTAGATTTTCCGTTCAAGAGAGATAAGTCGAATCTGAATTTTTCAGAGACGCATCGGAAGCATAAAATGGCAAAGTCTTTTGAAGGCTTATTAGACGAATTAACTGAGATTAATTCATATGATCTTGGCTTGGGTTTGGCCGGCCAAAGAGGGTCCCTACCCTCTTGGTTTGGCCGACCACATTAAAAGGGAGAACCAAATTGTTTGGTTCAAGTTATAAAATAAACCAAGTGAGGTTTGTTTTATAAAATTATGGATAATATAAATTTTATAAACCGAGGTTTGGTTTATTATTTTCATGGAAATTAAAATAAACTTTGAATATTTTATTTTATTTTATAAAATCAATTATGAATTGATTTTTCCATGATAAGAAAAATTTATCTAATAAATTTCTTGTGAAAATTTATTCCATAAGAAAAGGGAGACATGGTTATTTTTATTATAAATTAAATTATGATAAAAACTTGGCATGATGGAATAAATCATAGAAAAAATTTATATGATAAATTTCTTATGAAAATTTATTTCATAAAAAGGAGACTTGGCGGTTGAAAGGCTACTATATAAAGGAACCAAGGCAAGGCTTGGAATTTAATCTAAGAGATCTAGAAATAAGCCCTCTCTCTCTCTCCTTCTCTCCCTCTCCCTCCTCTAGTGTCGCCGACCCTAAAAGGAGAATCCCTTTTGTCGTGAGCTTCAGCCACCACCAAGCAGCTGCCGAAGAAGAAGAAGAAGCGGGCGCAACTCCTTCCTTCCTCCCGGAATATTGATTCCGTTCTTCGTTTGGTGGTTAGTCTTTCCATCTCTCTCTTGGTATTCTTGTCTTGCCTTTGGAGAATCTAGTAGTTCTTGTCGGCACGAAACTCGTGGCTTTGCAAAGTCATCCCGAAGAAAACTCGGCGTGGACGCGAATAGAGGCGGAGCTTCTAAGGGACGCTTACGGTTGGATCTCGACCCTTTCTTCGAGTTACGCGAGGTAACAAGTAAATTAGTTTACGTTTCTGCAAAAATTTTAAATATATGATCATGTCTACACAACATAAGGTTGCATGCTAGATGTGTGGTTAAATAATTTGAGAAATTATTTATGCTAAATCTTCCGCTGCACGTAATTAATTTCAAAATTACGAACCCGCATCCATGTCAACATGCACCCGGTCCCAAGAAGAAAAACCTGACCATGTTTACAAACTCAATAAGACACTATATGGAGTAAAACAAGCACCTAGGGCCTGGTATGAACGTCTATCAACCTACCTCAATTCTAAGGAATTTAACCAGGGACTCAGCCCTATTTATTAAGACATTAGAAAAATAAATCTTTATTGCCCAAATCTATATTGATGATATAATTTTTGGATCCACCAACTCAAATTTCTTAAAAGAATTTGTTAAAATAATGGAAAATAAATTCGAAATGAGCTTAGTTGATGAGCTCAACTTCTTTCTAGGGTTACAAATTAAGCAAACTAGGGATAAAAATTATGTCCATCAATCCAAATATGCTAAGGAGTTAATAAAGAAATTCAAAATAGACAACTCCAAAAGCATAAGTACCCCTATGACCACAAATGTAAAAATAGATAGTGACCCTGATGGTAAATCTTTAGATCTTAAATTATATAGGAGTATGATTGGATGTCTACTTTACCTTACAACCAGCAGAACTGATATCCTCTTTGCTGTAGGAATGTGTGCTAGATACCAAACCTGTGCTAAGGAAACGCACTTAGCAGCCCTAAAAAGAATACTAAGATACATTAAGGGCACCCTAAATGTAGGGATTTGGTATCCTAGAACCTCAACTTTTGACTTGTCAGGATACTCGGATTCTGACTATGTTGGTTGTAAACTAGATAGAAAGAGTACAAGTGGAAGCTGCCAACTTTTAGGAAATAATCTAGTAAGTTGGTGTATCAGAAAGCAACACTGTGTAGCTCTATCCACAATTAAAGCTGAGTATGTTGTCTTAGGAGAGTGTGTAGCACAACTCCTATGGATGATGCACACTCTTAAAGACTTCCAGCTTAACTACACCCAAACTCAGGTCTACATTGATAATATAAGCTCAATTAATCTAACTAAGAACCCAATCCAATACTCTAGAACTAAACACATTGAAGTCAAACACCACTTCGTAAGAGATCATGTAGCCAGGGGTGAGATAGTCCTTAAGCATGTAGACTCAAAATCTAACCTAGCTGACATATTCACCAAACCCCTACCTAAGTCTAAGCTCAGCTCACTAAGAAGGCAGTTAGGGTTATGCTTGGTAGAATAGGACTGCTCTAAGTTTTTTCAAAAAACTGTTTTATTTTCTGCAAAACCAATTCTTTATCTTATTTTGTTATTTAAAATCATTTTTTCGACTTAGTTTTTTTAATAAAATTACCCTTTTCAAAAAACTAGGGTTTTTTCACAAAATGGACATAGCCTAGGCCCTAACCCTAGAACTGTATGCACCTATAGATCTAGAAGCCAGCATCTCACAAGCACCTTAGGGTACTTTTGATTGATCACCTAGAATGGGTTGAGATGCTTAGGTCTTTGCCTTGATTCAAGATGCTTTAGGTCAGTGCATCTGTAGTAATTGGGGCACTAAATACCAATTAAACAGTAATCAGGTTAAGTGTCAAGCTTAGAAAATCTAACTTGATCAAATCACTTAACTTGACTAACCCTAGCGAAAGTAACTGTTTATAACAGTTAGTAAGTAGCTAATCGGGTTAGACAGGACCCGAAAGCAGGAATTCAAATTAATTTGGTCTAGCTCAAACTTAGAATTGGTTCAGTATAACATCTTACTTTTATTAATCATTGTTTGCTATATTTTTTTTTGATATATGGCAAAAGGGGAGAGATTGGAAAGAAGGGAAAAGAAGGTTTCAAAAGTTAATTTTATTTCAAAATTAATTTTTTTTTTCATCCAAAAAGATTTTATTTTTTTTCAAAAACCAAAGTTCTCTACTTGGAAAATTTCTAAGTATTTAAACAACTTTTTAAAGTATCTAAGCTGCTTGCAAATTGTCTAAGTGTCAAAACTTCATAATAAGCTTAGAAAATTTTCTAAAGTGCAAAAACTAAGTATTTTGAAAATTAGTTGCGTTCAAAAATGATTCTAAGTACTAATTCTAAATCTTGGGCTGGCTGAAAATTTTCTAAGTATAAATTTCAAATTCTCTTGAAAATTTTCCAAGTGCCCAACTCAAAATACTTTTTTTGGAAATGTTTTCTTACTTAAACTTTTTTTGAAAATTTTCTAAATATTGAAAACTTGAAAAATGGTTCACTTTTAGACTTAGAAACTTTTTCAAAAACCCCATAAACTTTTGAAAAACCTAGGGGGAGATTTCTTCCAGGGGGAGGAAATCAAAACTGGTACTTTACCTGCTTTTAGTTTAACTTAACTTTTTGAGCTGGGTTGCCATAAATCAAAAAGGGGGAGATTGTTGGTGCAGGTAGCACCTAAGTCAAACCTGGGTTTTGATAATGGCAAAGGGTTCAAGAGTTAAGATATTATTTTTGGTCTAATGTGTTCACTGAGTGTACTGAAAGAAGTCATGGCGAAGGGCTGCTGGGCACCTAGCGAAGGGCTGCTGGGCACCTAGCGAAGGGCTGCTAGGCATCGAAACCCTAAGACCTGACGAAGGGCTGCTAGGCACCTGGCAAAGGGCTGTTAGGCATCAAAGACCTGGCAAAGGGCTGCTAGGCACCTGGCGAAGGGCTACTAGGCATTGAAGACCTGGCGAAGGGCTGCTAGGCACCTGGCGAAGGGCTGCTGGGGAAAAGTCTAACCGGAGGAGCCGGTTGGCAAAAGGTAAACTCTCCTGAGAGGAGTAGGTGAGGACGCGTTCCCCGTCGAGGGAACAGTAGGCGTCGGTTCGACCTAGGGTTCCAATTTGGGAGACACAAAGTCAAAACTAAGACAGCTACGGCTGTAAGAATGGACTAATATTCTTGCCTTTTTGTTTTGGAACTAACCTTGGATGCAGGGACCGAAGGAGTGTGTTTCTGCAGCTCAGAGCGCCCTAAAGGAGAGGGGCGTGCAGTTGGGCTAGGCGCTCGGGAGGTCCCAGGCGCCCAAGGTCAAAGCCAAACAAGTAGTTAAGTAAGAATTGCTTCGAAACAACACTGGGCTAGGCGCCCGGGAGGTCCCGAGCGCCCAAGGTCAAAGCCAAAGATGAGTCGAAGCAAAATAAACCACGAAGCCAGCGGACCCAGTCAAGCTGGGCACCCGAGAGGTCCCGGGCAACCAGTCAGCTCCAGAGTCGATTCGAAGGGGATTAGCGCTGACCAAGCTATGGATAGAGGTTCTCGGATCCAAAGGCAAGTGTCAGGCGCCTCCGACGTCCCAGGCGCCCCCAGGAGCACTATAAAAGGGGCTCGACTCCAAGGCTTCAAAACAATAATTTTCCAACACCTCTAAGCTTTTCGTTCAAGCGCTCTGCTCCGGCAAACTCCGATCCTGAGATTCCAGCGCCAACGACGACCCCCTGCTCCAAAGTACGATCCATACCGGGAGTCGGTAACGAAAGGTGTAACTCTTTTATTTACTGCAATATTATTGTACAAAATTCTGTAAACCTTTGCGCGATTATATAATTGCCCGCAGTAAACTGTCAAGGACCGTGGGCCTTGGAGTAGGAGTTGACTGCGACTCCGAACCAAGTAAAAATACTTGTGTTCGTCGTGTTTGTTTTTAATTCCGCTGCGTACTTTCTCTTAATCTTATCCGAAAAAGTTTTTATGATATTCACCCCCCCCCCTATCGTGTTTCTCGATCCAACACCTTCGAGTTTGTAACTGCACCACTATTATCACTAAAGATTGGGATAAATCTGGGCAAACCAAGAATCACATCCAAGTCCATAATGAAGTTCCTGAGCCATACAACTTCCTTGGTTGCCTCTGATGCTGCCACATACTCAGCTTCCATGGTAGAGTTCGCCACGCATTTCTGCTTGACACTCCTCCAAACAATGGCTCCACCTCCTAAAGTAAACCCAAACCCCGAGGTAGACTTACCTTTATCCCTATTTGACTGGAAATCTGAATCCATATAACCCACAAGGCCATAGGGACTCATTGGTCTGTCCGGTAAACCAGCATATAATCCCTAGTCCATCTCAGGTATTTCAATATATGCTTTACCGCAGTCCAATGTCCCTGTCCAGGGTTACTCTGATATCTTGTAACCATGCCCATGACAAAGCAGATATCTTGTCTTGTACACAACATAGCATACATGAGGCTTCCTACAGCCGATGCATAAGGAACCACCTTCATTTCCTCTATTTCCTTTGATGATTTCGGACACATCTCCTTGGATAGAGGAACTCCATGCCAGAAAGGTAGAAAACCTTTCTTGGAGTTTTCCATGCTAAAACGAGCCAGGACAATGTCAATGTATGAAGCTTGGGATAAGGACAACATCCTTTTCTGGCAATCCCTTTTGACCTTGATCCCAAGGATGTGCCCCGCTTCTTCTAAGTCCTTCATATCAAACTATTTGGACAACCAAACCCTTACGTCTGACAACACTTTGACATTGTTTCCAATTAACAAAATGTCGTTTACGTAGAGTACAAGAAACACCACTACATTTTCGTCACACTTCTTATATACACATGACTCAACCGGGCTTTGAATAAATCCATATGACTGGATTACTTCATCAAAGCGGATGTTCCAAGATCGCGAAGCTTGCTTCAATCCATAAATGGATAGATTAAGCTTGCACACTAGATGCTCTTTGCCCTTTGCAATGAACCCTTCTGGTTGCTTCATGTAGATGGTCTCCTCAAGACTTCCGTTAAGGAAAGCTGTCTTGACGTCCATCTGTCATACCTCATAGTCCATATGAGCAGCAATAGATAAGAGAATCCGGATAGACTTAAGCATGACTACCGGCGAAAAGGTCTCCTCATAATCGATACCCTCTTTCTGAGTATACACTTTCACAACAAGCCTAGCTTTGAAGGTCTCAACCTTCCCGTCTGATCATCTCTTTTTCTTGTAGATCCACTTGAATCCAATGGATTTTTCATCATTGGGTGGTTCTACTAGCTCCCATACATGATTAGAATCCATAGATTCTATCTCAGAGTTCATTACCCTTTGCCAAGAATCTGCATCCTTATCTTGGAGGGCCTCGTCATAGGTCCAGGGATCCAGTTCATGTTCACCAGGGACCAAGTCCGAAGACTCCCCCAAAAACATGAACCTCTCAGGCAGTCTAACAACCCTCTCATTGCGACAAGGTACCACCTATGTATCTTCTGTGACACGCGGTGTAGTGACTTGTGGTGTATCCTCTTGTACAGTTGGTTCTAAGGTCGGAACATCCCCTTTTAACTCTTCAAGCACTAGTCTACTCCTGGGCTTGTGGTTCATCACATAGTCTTCTTCTAAGAATCTGGCATTCGTGTTAACGATTACCTTCTGATCCTTAGGACAATAGAACAGACCTCCTTTCGTTCCTCTAGGATAGCCTACGAGCAGACGTACTTTCATACGAGATTCTAACTTATTAGTATCTCCCTTCAGCACATGCACTGAACTACACCAAATTTGAACATGTCCTAGACTAGGCTTGCGTCCAGTCCATAGTTCTGTCGGAGTAGAAGGAATTGACTTAGATGGAACCAAGTTCAGTATGTACGCTGTCGTTTCCAGAGCATATCCCCAGAATGAATCTGGAAACTCAGAGTAGCTCATCATTGACCTAACCATCTCCATAAGAGTCCTATTCATTTTTTTTACCACACCGTTCTGTTGGGGCATACCGGGCGCAGTCAGCTGGGACTGAATCCCAGCTTCTGATAAGTAGGTCCTAAACTCACCCAAGAGGTATTCGTCACCACGATCTGATCGTAGTGTCTTGATACTTTTACCTCGATATTTCTCCACATCAGCCTTGAATTATTTGAACTTATCAAAGCATTCAGACTTGCAGCGTATCAGGTAAATGTATCCATACCTTGAATAATCGTCAATAAATGTGACAAAGTATTCAAAGCCACCTCTAGCCTGGATCGACATAGGACCACACAAATCAGAATGAACTAGTTCTAACGCATCTTTGGCTCTATACCCCTTAGCCTTGAAAGACCTCTTGGTCATCTTACTTTCCAAGCAAGACTCACAGGTCGGGAAGTCTTCCACCACCAATGAACCGAAGGGCCCATCGGCTATCAACCTCTGAATCCTACTAAGGTTAATATGACCAAGCCTAAGGTGCCAAAGATATGTCTGGTTCATTTTAGAAAGTTCCTTTCCATTATTTAGGTTAGATGATGAACTATTGGCCTCTATTTGCATCGTGGGAGTTTTTGGTTCTAGAGTATACAGATTGCCATCCTTAGTACCCGAACAGATAATCTCTCTATTTCTCATTATAACAACTCTGTTATTAAAAGAAATAGAATATCCATCCTTTATTAATTTAGAAACTGAAATTAAATTCTTTCTAAAAGAAGTTACATTTAAGCAATCTCTCAAGACCAACACTTTATTTCTCTCAAACAATAAATAAAATTCTCCCACTGCAACTGCTGCCACCTCCGTAGCATTGCCCATGTAGACAACGATTTCGCCATCAGCTAGCCGTCGGGTTTCTTTGAACCCCTGCAGAGTCTTGCAGATTATGATCAGTGGCTCCCGTATCTACGCACCAACTACTGGTACTAAGCATGAAGAAATACCATTGTCTTGACGACGGGGGCAGTTCACCTTCCAGTGTCCAGTTTGCTTACACATGAAGCACTTGCCTTTCAGCTTCTTCATGCTAGTCCGAGGTCCTTGCGATGCTGTTGCTACCTTTTTGAATCCACCTTGTTTCTTCTTCTTCCTGCCTTTCGGCACAGAAGTAGAAACCCTTTGAGTCACTAAGGCCTATGAACTTTGACGAAACAACCCCGATGCTTCCTGAAGTTCTCCCAGGAGTTCCCCCAATGTATACTCATGCTTATTCATGTTATAGTTGAGCTGAAACTGCTCAAAACTCCTAGGCAAAGATTGGAGGATTATATTGACCTGGGTTTCCCCGTTGATTTTTCCTCCAAGAACCTCAATCTCATTGAGGTGGGCCATCATTTTCAGGACATGATCCCTTACGAATGTCCCTTCGACCATAGTAGTGTCATCAGGTTCTTCATCGCAACCTGCCTAGCAGCCAGACCTTGGTGCCCTAAGAGCTCCTTGAGGTTTAGCATCATGTCACTAGCAGTGGGCATGACCTGATGCTGATGTTGTAATACATGCGACATAGATGCTAGAATGTAACACCGCGCCATCTCATCTACCTTGATCCACTTCTTGTAATGCTCCCTCTGCTCTTAACCAGAGCTCTCGCTAGGCTTTTCGGGATAGTCCTCGAAGAGTACATATTTGTACTCCTCAGCAGTAAGGACAATATCTTGGTTTCTTTTCCAGTCAATGTAATTTGGTTCAGTAAGTTTGTTCTCATTAAGTATGGTTGCAATGGGATTAAAGGCTATTTTGAAAATCCTGAGAATCACAACATACACTACTTTAGAATTCGAAAATAAATTGATTCCTCAAACAATAAATTTTCGAAATCAACCAACACCTCTAAACACCGAGAAATTCGCATGGCACGATGGTGTGGACGTATACGAATCTCTACATTCGTAAGAGGAGGTTTTACCCATTAATTTTATTATCATGTCAACCTTGTAAGATATGTATACTGAAAGATATGATTTCTTTATATGAACATCTTCAATTTTGAAAAGAGAATCACAACTACACTAGGTGTCTGTTTATATTAGTACATGCATGAAGTCCTTTACTACGCATTATAGATAACATGATGTATGGTGTTACACGGAAGATCATGTTATCAGCCCCTTGCCTAGTATAAGTATAGGCTCACAATCGAGATGAAATTGGACAAACCATCGGAATAGTTGTAGTGTACTTAGGTGTGGTTGGTCTTGACCATAGAATTACACTAGTGTGCTTTGAGTACATTGAGCATGACCAAAACTCGAGGTTATCCAATTTGTACTGACTCGATAATTGGATAGGAACTCAAGATATTATTATGGAGTACGCTCCCTTAATCCCGATATAATAACGGGCATATATTATTAATTATTATCTCTTCGATTTACCAATGGGTGAGATCGATTATGTTAGATCGATAGGCCCGGAAAGTTAGAAAATAATATTAATAATATGATGTGTTGTTGATTATTGACGAAATCCGTGTCCTGGTGAGTCGGAATGATGATGCCCCCTTGATGAGCTCAAAAGGTTCATCATGCTAAACCCTACAGGTGGATTTCATCCGACATGATGATAAGGTTGAGTGGTACTAGTCAAGGACCCAGAAGTTAATTAATTTGAATTGTAAGTATTTAAATTAATTAACGGGCATTCGAGATCTTAAACACGGGGGGATGGATGACTCGTAATATGTAGAGCCCATATGAAAATATGGGGTTTGGTGAGGAAGTTCAATTAAGATCCTTAAGTGGAATAGATCTTAATTAATGGATCGGGTTTATATCCATTGGTAGGCCAAGATCCAACTCCTCCTCTTGGTCCCTACCTTATCCCTATATATACCCAAGGAGATCATGAAACCAAGGTCAATCAATCGGATAAGCCAAAACTAAAACCATAATGTTGGATCGAGAATAACGATAGAGGGGGGGGGGTGAATATCGTAAAACGTTTCAGATTCACAAAAGAGAATAAGCAGCGGAAAAGTAAAACAGCACAAATGCGAACTCAAGTGATTTTACTTGGTTCGGAGTCGCGGTCGGCTCCTACTCCAAGGCCCACGGTCGTTGACCGTTACTGGGGGCAATTTTATATGTGCGCAAAGAGTTTACAGAAGGATTACAGTTGTAAGACAGTAAACTGAAACTTAAGCTCTTCGTTACCGACTCCCGATGTAGATTGTACATCTGAGCAGAGGGTCGTCGTTGGCGCTTCAATCTCGAGTTGGGAGGTTTCTGGAGCAGAGCGCTTGAGTCGAAGAGCGTAGTGGCGTTGGAATGATGTGTTGAGAAGCCTTGGGGGTCGAGGGCTATTTATAGCAGTCCTGGGGGCACCCTGGACGTTGGGGGTGCCCTCTACGTGGCCTTCGATCCACAACAATCTCGGTCAGACCTTATCCCGCTAGAGTAGGGCTGAGGTTTGACTGTGGGGGCGCCCCGGTTGACTTGGTTTGCTGGCTTCTCGGCCGGTTCACTTCGTTGGCTTGAACCCAGGGCGCCCTGGGCACTGGGGGCGCCCGGGACACTGGGGGCGCCTGGGACACAGGGGGCGCCTTGTCCCAGTAAGCCTTTGAAGTGCTTTTTTGTTTACTGCTTTGCCTTGACCTTGGGGGCGCCCGGGACCTCCGGGGCGCCCTACTCAGCTGCTGCCTCTCTCCCTTGAGGCGTTCTGGGCTGCAAAGACTCGTTTCTTTGGTCCTGCATCTAGGGTTAGTTGCAAATACAATAAAACAAGAATATGTTTTGATTATACAGCCTTAGCTGTCATGGTTCTGACTTTGGGTCTCCAAAATGGAATCCTAGGTCGAACCGACGCCTACTGTTCCCTCGATGGGGAACGCGTCCTCACCTACTCCTCTCAGGAGAATTTACCTGTTGCCAACCAGCTCCTCCGGTTGGACTTTTGCCCAGCAGTCCTTCTCCAGGTGGCCAGCTGTCCTTTGCCAGGTCTTCGTTACCAAGCAATCCTTTGCCTGGTACCTAGCAGTCATTCGCTAGGTCTTCGTCACCTAGCAGTCCTTCGCTAGGACTTCGGTTCCAAGCCGTCCTTCGCCTGATGCCCAGCAGTCCTTCGCTAGGTCTTCGACTCCTAGCAGCCCTTCGATAGGTGCCCAGCAGCCCGTCGCCATGACTTAGGGTTTCAGTGCCTAGCAGTCCTTCGCTAGGTGCCTAGCAGTCCTTCGCTAGGACTTTGTATCCTCGCATTCCTTCGCCAGGTGCCTAGCAGTCCTTTGCTAGGGCTTTGTATCCTGGCATTCCTTCGCCAGGTGCCTAGCAGTCCTTCGCTAGGGCTTTGTATCCTAGCAGTCCTTCGCCAGGTGCCTAGTAGTCCTTCGCTAGGGCTTTGTTTCCTAGCAGTCCTTCGCCAGGTGACTAGTAGCCCTTCGTTAGGACTTTGTTTCCTGCACACTTAATGCGCACATTAGATAACAAACAATACTTAACTTTGAACCCTTTTCCAATATCGAAACAAGGTTCGATATGATGCTTTCTGCACCAACAATCTCCCCCTTTTTGATTTATGGCAACACAATTCAAAGTTAAGTAAAAATTACAACAGTTTAAGCAAGAAGGTTAAGACCAATAAAACATAGCAATTCTTAACAGTATAAAGTCTAAAACCAATGTAATTTTTGAAAAAAATTTCTCATACTCCCCCTGAATAATTGTGTTATAAAACAACAATTAACTTAACTCTTAACTTTGACCTTTCCTCCCCCTTTGACATATATCAAAAAAATATATTAATGGGTGAACAACATATCTAACAGGGATTTTTGAGTTTTTCTAAGTGCTTCATGTTTTTGACAAAGTGTTTTTCAAAAATAGAGTAAAAGCATTTTCACTAAAAAAACTTTTTATACTTAGACAATTTTTTATTTTGAAAAGTTTTGCAAGCCTAAATTTTGTTAAACAAGTTTTACTTACAAGGCTTTGCAAAAAGAATTTAGGCAAAATTCTGAAGCCAAATTTTCCTAAAAAGAGTTTCAACTTTGAAAATTAGGACAAAATTTGTTAAAAAAAATTTGCACACTTAGAAGAATTTGTTTGGAAACACTTTGTGTATTTTGAAAAACAAAATCTTTAAGACAAGTTTTTTATTTCACCAAAAAAATATTACATAGAAACATTTGCCAAAATTTTCAACAAGTTTTTGCTCAGATAAAAAATTTTACTTAGAAAAAAAAACTTGCACTTAAAATTTTTGAAACAATTATAAATTTTTGAAGCACCTTTTGAAAAAGAGATAAAAATTAGACAAAATTTCCTTTCTCCCTTTCCTTTCTCTCCCCCTTAATGTGAAATTCTTCTCCTTATGTTTTAGAACATTTCTAAGATAAACTTTCCTTGAAAAAGGGGGAAAAAGGTTAAGGAAGAATTTTATTTTTAATTTCACATTTTCTTGGCCATATATCAATAAAGAACTTTTGAAAAATATATTTTGAATGAAGATTTAAAATTTGCGTATCAGAGCGTATGAGTCTTGAAAATATAAATATTTGAGCGAATCAGAGCTTTTGTATATTGTCATTGAGTCCATGCTTGACAAGCAACAGAAAAATCAATAAGTTTACTTGTTTTGAATATTTTGAAAAATGCAAGTACTTTAAAAGATATTGAGCTTTTTGAAAGATGCAAGTACTTTTAAAATATCTGTATCTTTGAAAACTACAAGTCACTTTGAATGATATTATGCATTTAAGTAATTTTAAAATATTAAAGAAAATTACTTGACTTATCTTTTGAAAGTACTTATCAATAATATTGTTTTTAACACATAGTATTTTACTTTCTTTGGTTTCTTTTCCAGTCTGACACAATCCTAGGAAACCTTGTTAATTATAAGGATATTTCCCCAAGTGTCCTGGAAATTTTTCAAACTCAAGTAAATACTATTTCCAAAAGAATTTTGATAAGCCAAAATGATAGTGTTTTGAAAATATATGCTAGTACATTTTGAAAAATATGTGAACTTTTGAAGACACAATATTTTATAAGCCACAAGAATTTTAAAAAATAATAGTATTTTGAAAGAAAAATTATTTAAGTTTTCAAAAGGATTTTAAACGTGCAGTGCATGAAAACATATAATTTTGAAAATGTTCAATAATTCTTTTAATTTGGTCTCCCCCTAAACTTGACCCAGTCCTTGGAAGCTTGTTGACTATAAGCAATCTTCCTCTGAGTTTTAAGGTTTGATTTAAATTATAAGAATTATCTAACAAATAATTACAAAAAAAATATTTTAGAAATTCTTCTTTTGACTCAAACTCCCCCTAAATTTGACACATCCTAGGAGTCCTTGTAGATTATGAAGTGGACCTTCCTCTGTGTCTTTAGGGTTTATTAAAATCAAAAGAATGATTTTGAATAACCTTCTGAGTATGATAACTTTCAAGTAGATAAATTTTTGAAAACACAACTTGGAGTGATAGCACAGTTTTCAAAAATTATGATGATAATATTTCAAAGAGATAGTAATATACGAGGGTTTTTGATTTAACTTTTGAAAACCTTATTGTGAGATGATAATAAGTTTTAGAGCATAAGGTTTTTGAAAAATCTGAATTTTTGAAAAAGATTAAGAAGAACTCCCCCTATATCCGACACAGTCTAACTTTTATCTAAGTTCTTTAAGGGATTTCAGTGTTGACCAAGTTTGACTATGTTAACTAGGGTTGACTATGTTGACCAAGTTTAACTCAGTTGACTATGTTTGACCAATTAATAACTAAATCAAACAAGCTCTAGATTCTATTTAAAATGAGTCTATTGTGATATTTAACATGAAATTCAATATTTTTAAAAAACTAGAGATGAAAAAGTAGGGTATATTAAACTGAATTAAATTTTGAATAAATTTGAAAGCACTTTGAGTTTTATTTAAGAGGATAGTGACATATACTCTTAGGTCCTAGATATCTCACCCAGTTCTATGTGATCAAACATGTTAACCTTATGGGTTTTGTGAGATAAATATTTTAATAGAAAGATTTATTTTGAAAAGGCCATGATTAAATTTGAAAAGTTAAATTAATTTTTAAACCCAATTTAAATTTATTTTGAAAAGAGATATTTGAATCTAAAATTAACTGAAAATTTGTGTTAGATTCGAATTTAACAAAGAGTAAATTGAATTTGAATTTCAAAAATTGGCTTCCAGGTCTTAGCGAGGCACAAGGCCTTCTTTGGCCGTAGCCTTATTGGAACATCAACCCTTTCCTAGACAAAGCCTTTTAGTGAAATTTCATCTTCAAAATTACTTTTTGGTAAATTTTGGTCTAACTAGATTGGGTCTTGGATCGGTAGCTTCGGCTAGTTTCACCAGTCTAAAGAGACCAAGTAGTGTATACTTGACCTTATTAGAAAAGGCTTCCCTAACGTACTATCATCTCACCTCCACCCAATACTATGTTGTTCAAATTTCAGTTAAGTTGGTTCAGTCCTTAAACTAACCAATCCTAATTCAAAGCATATTAAAATAAACAAACATGAAAAGCAATCAACTAGGTCACGTCATAATTGTAATGATATTCTGGGTTTTTAGAATTAGCAAGATTGTGAATTAGACTTTCTAGCATTTTGACCTTATGTTTCAATATTTCATCTTCTTGTTCCAATTTACTAATGTTTGCTTTAACTAATTTATAAGGTTCAATCATATTATTCAAGGTAAATAATGAATTTTCAAATACTATAAGTTTATATTTAGATTTCTTTTTGGAGGTCTCCCCCTTGATTTTAGTCATCTTTCTTTTGCTTGATTGTTTCTTCAGTATTTTGTAGTGGTCGCGAGTCAACCGGACCAGTTTGGGTTGATCTCCTCCATTATCTTCTGATTCCGAGTCTAAGTCGGACTCGGGTACAGGTTAAGGCTTCTTCTTTGGTGGTTCTCTTGGAGCTTTTCATGCAATAGAAATTACACCTTCCTCGATCATTACAGTATTTGTTTGATTACTTAATTGTAATTCAAAAAAAGATTCGAAATTGGTTACCATTTTTGTCTCAGTCAATTCGTCTTCTGACTCTGGTTTGGATTCGTGTTCAGACTCTGACTTGGCTGTTTGTGCTTGGACTGAGAGTGCACGACAGCTTATTTGATCTTCTTCTTCTTCTGAGATCTCTTGATGAAGGTTAATCAATTTTTTTCAAATTTCTCTCACTCATCTGAATAGACCTACTAGTTCGAGTTGCTCCTTGGTTAGGCCACATTGTAGGATTGCAATCGCCTTTGCATCTGTCTCGATTTTCCTCAGAGTTGGTTCGTCCAATTTATCCCAGGCGATCGACATTCCATCTTCTGTAGGTACTGTAAACCCCATTTGGATTATCATTCATAGCTCTAGATGGGCCTTTAGGTGGGATTCCATTAGCCCCTTCCAGGTTCTGAAGTTCTCGCTAGAGAATAGAGGCGGACGAACACTGTTCCATTCTTGATTGGCCATTAAGGATAATTCTTGCACACAAAGAGAAAAAATAGAAATGTACCAAGACTTGGTCTTGGATTAGTAGTGTGGGAGAGAGAGAAAAAATAGCCCAACAAAAATATTGCATGAATTTCTAGGCAGAATAATAAAATAATAATAAAAGCATTTGAGATAAATTTTTAGAAAATGAATATTCTGATTAATGAAAAAATAGGAGTTAAAAAAAGGTTGCTCAAATTAAGGTGGCACGAATTTCGAGAAAAAATATTAAAATAATGGTAAAAAAATTTATGACAAATTTTCAAAAATTGATCGTTTTAACAATTCTAACTTATGGTAAAAAAATGAAAATTGAAAATTGAAAAAGGCGTAAGAATATTTAAACA
>JAGFNQ010009828.1:0-34390 GCA_024364735.1 Boesenbergia rotunda | reverse complement strand
GCATGATATATTTTATATTTGTTATATATGTTATTTTCCTTTACTTTACATTGTAGATAACATGGTGTGTGGTGCCACACAAAAGATCATGTTATCAGTCCCTTGTAAAGTATAAGTAGTGGCTCACAACCAAGACAAATTTGGACAAATCATTGGAATGGTTGTCGTATAATTTGGTATTAGTCTATCTTGACTATATAATTACAGTAGTACACTTTGTGTGTATTGAGCAGGACCGATTAGAGGTGATTCAATTTATACTGACTATATAATCAAATTAGACCTTAGATATTATGATGTACATGCTCTTAATCTCGATATAATAATGGGCACATGTACTTAATATATATTTCTTTAATTTACCAATGGGCGGGATTTATTCGTTAAATCAATAGGCCTGGTAAATTAAGAAATAATATTATTTATATGGTGTGACATTGATTATAAAAGGAAACTGTGTCCTAATGCGTTAGGATGATGATGCCCCATTGAGGAGCTCATAAAGTTCATCATGTAAATCCTGCAGGTGGACTTGGTCCGACATGATAATAAGGTTGAGTGGTACTACTCATGGAGTTAGATATTAATTAATTAAATTATTAGTAATTTAATTAATTAATGGACATGCAATATCTTAAACACGGGGAAATTATGTACACATAATATAGTGGAACCCATATTTAATTATGGGGTTGGTGCGGTAGTTCAATGATAACCCATTAGTGGAGCGGGTTATCATTAATGGGTCGGGTTTAGGATCCATTAGGAGACCAAAACCAACTCCTCCTCATGGTCCCTATTGTAGCCTATATATACCTCATAAAGCCATGAAACCAAAACCTAATCAAGAGAACCAAGCCTTGGGGTATTTCTCTCCCTCTCTCTCTCTCTTCTAGGTTTGGGCGGCGCCGGCAACAAGGTGGAAGCAAGGGGAGTTTCGGCTAGGGCTTGAGGTGAAGGAGAATTACCTTTCATCTTCTTCATCTCTTCTCTTCTCCTCTAGTATTGGGCGTGCACAAATCAGAAGCAAGGAGAGCTTCTTGTGTTCGGCTAGGATAAACAAAAGGAAGGGTCTTCCTCTTCCTTTGGTCGACAGCAACAAGAAGAGGAGAGGGTCCGGGTGGCTTGGGTTTAAGGGAAAGAATTCTTTCTTTCTCTTCATCTACTTCTTCTTCTCTTCTCTCCTTCTTGTGTGTTCGGCCAGGTTAGGAAAGGAGAAGTTTTGTCTTTTCTTTTGGCTAGCGGCAACAAGGTTGAAGGAGGGGGTTGGCGCAATCAAGGAGGAGAAGAAGGAGGCTTTTGGTAGCTTCGTTTCTTAGAAGACTGTCGCCCACACGACGTCCAAGAAGAGGATAGGAATACGATAGAAGATTAAGAGGTAAACAAGAGGTATAAATCTTGTTCTTGTTCTAGTTTAATCATTGTATTTATTGTATATCATGGACCCCGAAGACAAACACAAGAACCGGCAATCCATTCATCATCTATTCCGCGGTTAATCGATAAAAGGAGTTAGATTGCTTGAACAACAAGTTTGTTCAAGCGATCAGTCAAATCGAATAGCACGATGATGAAAAGGTTGTTCAGAAAGGTTCTTTCCATCCAAATTATTTCTAATTAATAGAAAATTTTAATCCAGGGACATGGAGAGTAATCTAACCGAATGAGAAAACCAACAGGTTCTTCCTTTCGAAATATTGTGTGATGCTAGCAACCTTTGCATGCAATTCACTAGGCTAGTAAGACATTGGACAATGCCCAGATCAACTATGAAACTACAGAGGAGTTATTAGTAGTAGTATTCATCTATGACAAATTCAGATCCTATCTAGTTGGGTCAAAAGTTATAGTGTATACAGATAATGCGGCTATCCAGTACCTTCTGAAGAGGAAAGACGCCAAGCCACGACTCATACGATGTATCCTTCTCCTCCAAGAATTCGATCTAGAGATCCGAGACAAAAAGAAATCTGAAAATGTAGTTGCAGATCACTTGTCATGGATTCTAGAAGGCAAGACAAATAATGATCTGCCGATAGATGACCCCTTGCCAGATGAACACCTTATGGTAATATCATGTACGAACACACCTTGGTATGCAGATATAGCAAATTTTTTGGCTGGAAGGGTACATCCCATAAATTTTGATGTGTAGCAGAAAAAGAATTTTTTTGCATATGGTAAGTATTATGTGTGGAACGAGCCCCTACTTCACAAGAAATGTGGTGATGACATCTACTGTAGATGTGTGCCAGGGATGAGCAAAGGGAAATTTTGGATCAGTGCCACGTGTCATCGTATAGAGGTCATCTAGGAAATATGAAAACTACAACAAAAGTCTTGCATGCTAGATTTTACTGACCCCAAATATTCAAGGATGTTAGAGAGTTCGTACGACATAAAAAAATTTGAGGAAATGTTAGAAAATTTTTAGAAAGGTTTGTGGGGATAAATGGGCGCGAGATAGATTATTTATGAATTATTTGAGGAAAAATTTATTTTTTAATATATATATATATATATATACTTTTTCTATTCCCCCGTGCCCTAAGCCACTGCCGACCTTCGCCTTCTCCCTCTTCCCACAATCTTCTTCCACCCCTTCTTCTTCTCAAGTGAGCACGAGCTGACGATGAGCTTCCACCTCAGGGACTTTTCATGGTCGGCGCCCCTTCCTCCTTCTTTGCTCCACCTTCTGCTCTCTACCAAGATTCGGTGTCAAAAATCATCTCTCTGATTTTGGTCGGGGATCGCTTCTGCGGTGATAGCGATGGTAGGATTTAGAGCAAATGAAGAAATTCAGCTATTAGTCTCTTGGCAGTTCTATTCTTCATCAGATTCGAACAGGAGTGGCTTCACTCGCATAAGTCTCAGGTAAGATTGGTTGATTAGGTTTGATTGCTAGAGATTTCAGTGGTAGTTTTGATGTGGATCGGTAGGAAGGAATTGATGTTTGGATTTGATTGTTGATCTTGGAAATTATTCTGGATTGGATTTAGTAATAGTTGTAGTTTTGATCTTGTATGCTCTACCATGAGCTACAAACTGATGAATCAATTTTTTTTTGGTTTGTAGCATAGTTCTTGGACCTTATATGTGATTCGGTTGTGAGTCGTAGAAGTTTGGATTTGATTCCTGTTTGGTTTAATGTTGGATCATGGAAGAATTGTGGTGGGATTGATTCAAGATTGGCATGGTTGAATTTAATTTTATTAACTGATCAGGTTGTATATGGTGATAGCAAACATGTTAGGTCTTGGTTTTAGCTTGATCCATATGAATGTGTAATATTCTTACCGTGAGCTGATGGTTAGGCAGAAATTCTGTGTGGGATAGTGGTTATAGCTTTGCCTTTTGATTCTATGGTGTTAGTGCCATGATACATGGTTAGGTTTGGGTTGTTAATGGGCATTAGTTCTAATTGGTTGGTGGTGCTCTTACCAAGGGCTATACTGTGTGATTTGATTGTGTCAAGATTAGGTGTTGGATGAAAGTTTGATTGAGTCTGGAATTGGGTTGGATAAGGATTAAACCTAACCTCAATGTTTAGGTTTTCAATTGGAAGTTAAAAATTATGATTAAGGTGATTCTTGTTAGGTTGTGCTATATCTAGCTATTTGGTGTTCGTATAAGTAGCTAAGTTATATTTTTGACATAGGACCTAGATTTAGAGTCAAAGATCTGAACGAGTTCTTTGGTTGATACAGACTTCACTCTAGAGGCGAGTACTTCTAACTTGATTCTTATAGAATCGTTTACCTTAAATGCATGGTTGTTTTATTTTCTGAGTATGTTGTTTTACCTTAAATCTATTCTCCTTGTTTTTCCTGCTTGATACTTACTCTTGCTTAACCTTTGAGTAGTAATTTAAAATGTTCAGTTATATAGTCTCATCTCTTGGTTTCTGATCTAAAGAATATCGCGTGTATGCGTATACTGTAGTACTATCATTTGATCTATCTTGGATTTGGTTGGCATTGGATAAACCCTACCTAGTAGATTAGTGCATGTTTATTTTCTTCGATTTTTGTTGGGTGTTTTGTGTATTGTATTGATTGCATAGTTTGGGTTTGATTGAGGTTGTGTATATTACTAATATGCACCATAGCATTGTTAGCATGCTGACAAGCACTGGTTCCCTTGTGTTTGAGATGGATCGTCGATCATATTTTCTATTGTGTCATGCTCAGTTAGAGTTGTGTGCAGACAATTGATACTCCCTAGGTGTTTAGAGTCCCCACAGATATTTTAGGATTTTATAGCTATAGGTATTATGGCGTTTCTGCATAGCCACAGGTTTTGACACTTATATCTTGTCCTCTCAACCAACCCAATGTAGCGGTGGTTGGTGTGTGTATAGAGCAGATAATTGCATCATGTGCATATTATGCATTATACATTTGCTTGTATTTGTTGTACTTGTTTGAGCTATGATTACTGCATTTGATTGACATGCATATTCAATTATGATTTACTATTATTATATGATATGAATCTGCTTAGTAGTACTAGTAGTTACCGAGGTATTAGGAGAATTTTTTATTATGCCTCTATGTGTTACATTGATTTTCAGGTATGTTTGTTTTTACAAATGCATTTAATTTATGTTCATTATTCCAGAGACTGTATACCCTTGATTCTATATGTTTATTTTGATCCTTTTATATACCATGTATCTATTTATTCTTATATCCGCAAAGTCCACCCGGACATACCACCCCTCCTTCTTTTTGTTTCAGGTAGTTGATAGCTGTATCTCGTGCCACTAGGAGACAATCCATCTGCCAGTCCCCAGTCTGGAGTAGTTTCTTATCGTTTTTGTACATTCATAGTATTCTTATCGTATTGGTGTCTCTTTAGTTATGTTTTCATTTTTGGATGGTATTTGGTTTCTTTATGGACGTATATTTATTTATTTTCCGTTAAACTTTTGATTTGTTACACTTAGTATACGGAGATTTATTTATTATGTTTATTATTTATTAGTCATTATATTTAATTGCATGGTTGTAATTGTGTGAATGTAAGTCGAGCGTGGCTGTGCTAATTATATGTTTAGATATGTATGTATTAAGTTTTAGATTGTCCGTCGTGCAGTGAAGATACTGTCCAATTTTTGAGCAAGCATGAGCCTCTAGGAGCATGACATGAAATATTCACCTATGGGAGAATAAATGTTGGTGCAAAAAGTATCAGACATGAACAGTCAACCTTTAGTGCTTTGATGTTTGACAATATACCAAGGTCTGGTCAAAGTGATCAAGGGTTAAGCCAAATATGACCTAATGTTTGATAGGGTAAACCTAGATTTGATTAGTTTAACTAAAGGGTTAGCCAAACAGGACTTGATGTTTAGCAGAGTGATCAAACCTAGATTTGATATGTGTGACAATATATCGAGGTTTGGTCAGTTAGAACAAGGGTTAGCCAAACAAGATTTGTTGTTTGGTAGAGAACCTAGGGTGGGTCAGTTTGACTAAGGGATAAGTCAAAAAGGACTTGATGTTTGTCATAGTGATTAAACTTATCTAGACTGAGCTAAACATGACTTGATGTTTGACAGAAAGAAGTCTAGTCAGGATTAAGATGACTAGCAAAGAAGTCCTGGTTCGTGGAATCGGGCACGAACTCCTAGTGAGTGAAGCTGAGTCCTAGTGAGTGAAGCTAGGTGGACGAAGTCCTGGTGAGTGAAGTTGGGCACGAAGACCTGGTCGAGGTTGGGCACGAAGTCTGGTCGGGGACTGGGCATGAAAACCTGATCCAGAAGATCGGGTAGAAGACATAGTTGAGTGAGGATTACGGACCGAAGTAGAGACGGGTTGAGGATCGGACGTCATGAGATCTGGGAGTTTCAAAGGCCGAGAAAAAGTCCAACCGGAGGAGCCGGTTGGCAAAAGGTAACTTCTCTAGAGTGGAGTAGTTGAGGACGTGTTCCCCAAAAGAGGGAACAGTAGGCGTCGGTTCGACCTAGGATTTTATTTGAAATCCAAAGTCAGAACCAGACAGCTCTTGCTGTCAATCATTTAGGCTTAGGATTGTTTGCTTGTCTTGTATTTGTTTGTCTTGCAGGAACCTGGAGCTAGAGGCAAGATAGGCGAGCAAACACAAATGAACAAGGCTCGAAAAAGGACCTCTCAGGCACCCCCATTGTCCCGGGTGCCTGATAATTACCATTTTGATAATTAACTTAGACTCTCAAATCCATGTTTTGATTCCTTTTATCCTGTATTTACACTAGGTACCATGAGTTATTTCTATTTTGGCTTTGGATGAAATTCTTTCTATATTTGAGATATTTTGGCATTGAAATTTGAATATAATTTTGTAGGCTTCGAATGATCATGGACCTAGATCAGATTGGATCGAATTTGAGTCAGATCTGGCTTTAATCAAGATGATCAAGCACTGGAGAAACGTGGGTCGTCCAATCAAGACATGGGGAAATCTGAGCCATCTTTCAGCTTTTGATCAATCCGAGCTCAAGATAGAGTTAATCAAGACCATAGATCAAGATCTGAAGTTTTGGTCCGAATCAGAAGTCATCTAGCCATTGGATCAAGCTCGAGAGAAATCTAAGCCATCCATTCAAAAGGAAGGGCAATCTGAGCCATCTGTTGCAGATCTGATCAATCCAAGATAAGAAGGAGAAGATCCTGATCATTAATGGAGATCTGGAAAGTTTGGTTTCAATCCGAGATAATCTGACCATTGGATGAAGCAAGGATGATCATAGTCCAATTGGCATTAATTAAATCAGAAATTCCTCACAGAGCTCAAGCGTCGCAAGTTCTTCCTGTTCTTCATTTTCTTAGCTTTCTTCTCCGTTTCTTCGCGCGGCCAACATTAGATCCATTTGTTTTCAAGATTTCAAATCATAGAGTTCGATTTCCGGTTAAGTTTGTAACTAAATCTCGTAGCCGAAGGAGCTCAGGTGAGGGTTTCACCGGAGCTCTGTTTCTACCAATCGATTCTTGTTGATCGCTGGTTTTCTTTGATCGGAGCTATCAGGGCAATTCGGTGGGGTTCTTCAAAGGGTTTCTGAAGGTTCTGAGCTAGATCGCCATTTAGCATATCAAGAAGAAAGAGATCGGGGAAGATTTTAGATACTGATCGGACAGAAACGCTACTGATCGGTCTCCAATCCAATCAGCAGAAGTCCTGATCAGTTGGCTGACTGATCAGGAAGATCAATTCGCACCAAGACATTGTAAACTGATCGAGGGAGTTATTCTTCGCTGGTTTTTAAGGTAGAGGGTTTCTAGCTTGGCTTTTGTGTGACGGCAGGAGGAAATCTTGGCAAGGGACTGGTTTGATGTTTAATTTAAGAAAATTTCATTTTTGAATTCTTATTTCTTCAAGTTGTTTCGGTTTGTATCCAACTACACTTCAGTTAAGTTTCTTTAGCTTGCTTTGTTCTAGTTTTCACATTTCTGCAAATTAGCTACAGATTTTATGTTTTCCTGCCTTTGATATTAGTTCTTGAACTTCAATCCCATAGTTTTGCATTGAATTGCTCAGTTTTCAAATAGGTTAAGTGTAGTTTCCGCAATTTCCTAGTTAGTTTCTGATATCAGCTGAGTTTATTCTGTTTCTACTGTAATTTCATTCATTATCACAAAACAATACCCATTTCACTTGAAAACCCAAAATAGAAAACGACAAAATCTAGCTTGAGTTAAGCATTCTTAACTAGTCCTTGGAAAAATATGACTTGAGGCCCCTATACTATACTTAGTTTTGTGAGCAAAAGAGTTTTCAATTTATAAATTCAAATTTGAGGCTCATCGTGACACTCGTTGTGGGCTACCATTCAAATTTTTGGCACCATTGCCGGGGAAAACACTAGTTGAGTTTGTTTGATTTAAGCTTGTGCTTAGTTTCATATTTTCTGATACTATTTCATTTTCTTTAGCTTTCCATATACATTTGCTGCCATTTTGTTGGTTTTATGACCAAGACTGCAGGTGGTGATATTGTGGAGTTTGATCCTGAGATTGAATGAACATTCAGAGCTAGGAGAAATCAAGGAAGAGTTTCAGAAGCTATTGAAAATATTTCTACTTATTCAAGCAGTCCTATGGCAGAACATCAGAAGACTATGAAGGAGCTTGTAACCCCTGATGATGCATTTCAGTATTCTTGTATTGCTTATCCAGAGTTAGCTGGAGAATTTGAGTTGAGATCGGGCCTAATTCATCTACTTCCCAAGTTTCAGGGACATTCAGGAGAAGATCCTAAGAGACATTTGCATGAGTTCCATGTAGTGTGCTCTACTATGAAGCCTCAAGGGATTTCTGAAGAGGACATCAAATGAAGGGCATTTCCATTTTCTTTGACTGGAGCAGCTAAAGATTGGTTTTATTACTTGCCTACTGGACATGTTGCAAGTTGGATTGCTATGAAAAAGGCATTTTTAGAGAAGTATTTTCCAGCTTCAAGAACTACTATTATTAGGAAGAGCATCTGTGGTATTCAACAAGTGGTGGGAGAGACCTTATATGACTATTGGGAGAGATTTAATAATTTGTGCTCAAGTTGTCCACAACATCAAATAACTGAGCAACTTCTTATTCAGTATTTCTATGAAGGTCTACTTGAAATGGATAGAATCATGATTGATGCTGCAGTTGGAGGAGCTCTAGTGAACAAGACCCCAGAACAAGCTAGAGAATTGATTTCAAATATGGCGGAGAACTCTCAACAATTTGGAAGTAGGGCTCTTTCTACTAGAGGGGTGAATGAAGTTCAAATGGTTTCAAATGAACAAAAAGAGATCAAGAGTTCATTGTTGGAGTTAACCTCTTTGGTGAAGCAAATGACTTTGAATAACGTGAATCAACCTCAAAACTTTCCAGTAGCTTCTGTAGGATCGATCGTGTCCGCTAGAGGGGGTGAATAGCGATTTTCGGATCTTTCTTGTACCTGCGTTGTTAGTTGCACAGCGTAAACAACAATAAACAAAACAAACAACGCTAACAAATCGATTTTACTTGGTATCCACCCCGAACGGGTGACTAATCCAAGAATCTGTCAGTGGATCACTCCCCGGATAACCTCCGGCTAGCCCTCGTCGCTTCTTGTGGGTGGAGAAACCTCGCCACAACACCAAGCAGACCTCTAAGCACAAAGACTACTATCTTGCCTTTAACCAAGACAAGATTCGTCAAACCTTTCAGCCAAGACGAAGTCCCTTTAAATAGAACTAAGTCTAAAACCCTCGCCACTAGTCGACTGCCCATTTACCAGTGGACTGGTCTAGCCTTAATTGTTAGCCAACGGCTAGTTTTCGGGGTTACCAGTCGACTGCCAATTTACTAGTCGACTGGTCTAGGCCTGAAAGCATTCTGTGAGTTTTATCAGTCGACTGCCCCAATGGCAGTCGATTGCCCCACTCACACACCTAGGGTTTCCCTTCCCGAGTACACTTCTCTAAGCACTCGACCCTAGGATTTTCCCGAGTACAATCACACAGCACTCGTACCCTCACGACTCGACTGACTCCTCTTCCGCAGCCTCGACTGTTGCTTTCGGGCCCTCTTCATCTTCGGCTCCCGTCCCTCAGATGCACGCAAGCCTCCAGCTTGCCTCCATGTCATCCTTCATGCATGCCTCGAAGTCCGCGACCCTCAGCTCATCGTCCCTGCTGTCCAAGGTCCCTCGGGTGCACACAAGCCTCCAGCTTATCTCCATGCCACCCTTCACCGTACCGAGGCCGTCCAGTCAAGTCAATATGTGTAAACCTGTACAACCTGCACACTCAACATACACATATTAAATACAAGAGAAAACCTAATTTAAACCCTTTGCCCAAACATCAAAACACTTAGTCACTCCGGACCACAGATTGCCTCAACAATCTCCCCCTTTTTGATGTTTGGCAATACGTTTAAGTTAGAAAAAGCAAAATAGTAGTCAATAGCAAAATCCATGCTAAATAAATGCATATGCAATGCATACATGGATCCTATCCCAAGGCATCCTACACCTAACCCTCCAAGTTAGGAATTTTTACACACCTAGCCCTCCAAGCTAGGACTTTTCACACCTAACCCTCCAAGTTAGGACTTTTTCAACACTGGCTTTTTAAAGCTTTTCTAAAGCTCCCCCTACATTGGACTTACAAAGGTTTTTTAAGAACCTCTCCAAGGTTCCCCTTACGCCAAGAATGGAGCAACCATGCTCCCCCTTAATCTTAGCTCCCCCTAAACCTAGGGTTTCTAGCAAAGGTGTATTTGGTTTCCCAACTTAAACCTAACACTTCTCCCCCTTTGCCTAACATCAAAAAGAACCCAATAATATCTCAATTATCGGTTCTTTTAATCCCCAATGACCATAAACAATGTGTACTAGCCCCCTATATACTTGTTTTGCATCATTTGGACTCCAAACCAGCTGTTGATACAAAAATAAGCCTTGACCAGTCGACTGCCCCCAGGGCAGTCGACTGATACTCTGAAAATTAGAATTTCAGCCTTTCTGACGAAATTCAAAAATATGCCAGAAATTTCATAAATCTCCAAAAATTCCCAAATTTTGTGGAGAGGTTTATGGTATCCATATCTACTTGGGAAAAATATATTCGAAAATGTATCTATCACCATTCCCAAGTTTGACATAAAACTCAAAAACTAGCAAAAAGGTTCACTCAAACCTTAACCAAAAGTCCTAGTTTTGGTTTCCCCTTGATGTCTCTGCCCATGTCAACCCACAATGCGTCCCTAGCATTGAATTACATGGAAATTGCACACCAATAACTAATTTTCATGCAATATGACCCCAATGTCATATTTCCATGCATGAAACTCAAAAACACCGTGCCAAAACCCAAGAATTGAGACTCAAGTCTGTCTCCAATTCTTTTGACACACTCCATGGTCCATCTAGACCTCTAGGAGCACCCCCTCCCAAGGTCCATTCACCATATATCCCAAAGGCTCCTAGAGCTCCCCCTTGAGCTCTTATCCCTAGCCACCTCCCTAGGTGACTCAACCATCACTAGGCCACATCGGTGTTCCACCAGTGACTCTTGGTCTACAAACTTGACACTCTTAACCTTAGACACCTCGTCTTTGGTTAAGTCCTTCTTTTTCCCTTTAAATGGCATCCCCTTGCCATTTTTGGACTCCCCCTTCTTGCCATAATCATATGCTACCCTAGCATATTTCCTTCCCTTCGCATGGGAGTTCTTAGACCGGTATCCCAACCCCGATCTATCATTGGTGCGGTTTAAACCACCCAACACCATATCTAAACCCTTAGATCCAATAGTGAATCTCTCTAGGGTTTTCTCTAACTTATCAAGCTTTTCCCTTAAAGCTTGATTTTTCCTTTCTAGGTTCCTAAACCTAGAATCCATATGCCCACTTTGGACATTCCTAGACCTACCCTCCTTTCTAGACACATTACTTCCCTTTTTGGGCTTAGTGGCTTGTTCCTTAGGTACAAAGGTCCTAGATGGATCATGATGCATGTTTTTCCTAGGGTTATGATCTACCTTGTTAACCCTAGTCCTATTATATCTAAAACCATGGTTATGCACAAGCAGACAATTTTTATTAATACTAGCATGCATGGATGAATGGTTAATTCTATTTTTATCATGCAAGGAGGATCTTGAATTTAAATTGCACTTTAACCTAGGGTTAGGAATTATCTCCCTTACCCTTGGAGTTCCTCCTTGTTGTGAGCTTCTCTTCTTCCTTTGCTCTTTCTCCCATCTCCTCAAGTGCTTCATCTTCTTGAGCTCTCCTCTCTTTGGGCACTTGGTGTGGTAGTGTCCTAGCTCACCACACGTGAAGCATCTAATTCTTTTCTTCTTCTCTTGGGCTTCTCCAATCCTACACTTCATGTTAGAATTTAAATGAATTGAAATGAGCCTAGATTTTACCTCCATTTTACCTTTCGGGCACTTATCCTTGTAGTGCCCCTTTTCGTTGCACCCAAAGCATGTTATATGATCCTTTGATTTGGCTTTGGTGGAGGTGGAGGCTTGGTTGACTCCTTTTTCAACTTTGGATGATGTCGATGCTTCCTCTTGTTCTTGTATAGTTGAGGGTCTCTCCTCCCCCTCAATCCTTAAGATGGAGACCTCTTCCTCTTCTTCTCCTTTACTCAAGGGAGTGGATGATTCTTCACTTGATTTTTCTTTGACCCTTGAGCTTATTTCTTTGGGTTCTTCTACTGGTTGAACTTGTGTAGGGTTCTTGTGAAGTTCTTCTAGTTTGCTCCATAACTCATACTCACTTTTATACTCTCCTACACAACTCAATATATTTTTAGGCAAAATATCAATCAAAATATTGATTACCTTTGCGTTTGCCCTAGATTGTTCTTGTTGTTCATTTGTCCAGTATCTAGGGTGAAGCCTCCTCCCGTGCTTGTCTCTCAGAATTTCAAAGGGGTCTTCAATGGTCATTCTACAATCCCAATCCATCCCTAGCCAATTTTCCATCCTTGACTTCCAATGGTCGAATTCTTCATAATTGTAGGATGGTGGTGTGTTGATGTCTTGCCCCAACTTATCTTCCATGTTCTTCTTCCTCTAGCGTGTGCTCCTCGGCGGTTAGTCCGATCAAGAGCGGTCCTTCGCTCTGATACCAACTGTAGGATCGATCGTGTCCGCTAGAGGGGGGGTGAATAGCAATTTTTGGATCTTTCTTGTACCTGCGTTGTTAGTTGCACAGCAGAAACAACAATAAACAAAACAAACAACACTAACAAATCGGTTTTACTTGGTATCCACCCCAGACGGGTGACTAATCCAAGAATCTGTCGGTGGATCACTCCCCGAATAACCTTCGGCTAGCCCTCGTCGCTCCTTGTGGGTGGAGAAACCTTGCCACCACACCAAGCAGACCTCTAAGCACAAAGACTACTATCTTGCCTTTAACTAAGACAAGATTCGTCAAACCTTTCAGCCAAGACGAAGTCCTTTTAAATAGAACTAAGTCTGAAACCCTCGCCACCAGTCGACTGCCCATTTACCAGTCGACTGGTCTAGCCTTAATTGTTAGCCAACGGCTAACCCAACGGCTAGTTTTCGGGGTTACCAGTCGACTGGTCCAGGCCTGAAAGCATTCTGTGAGTTTTATCAGTCAACTGCCCCAATGGCAGTCGACTGCCCCACTCACACACCTAGGGTTTCCCTTCCCGAGTACACTTCTCTCAGCACTCGACCCTAGGACTTTCCCGAGTGCAATCACACAATACTCGTATCCTCACGACTCGACTGACCCCTGTTCCGCACCCTCGACTGTTGCTTTCGCACCCTCTTCATCTTCGGCTCCCGTCCCTCGGATGCACGCAAGCCTCCAGCTTGCCTCCATGCCATCCTTCACGCATGCCTCAAGGTCTGTGCCCCTCAGCTCATCATCCCTGCTGTCCAAAGTCCCTCGGGTGCACACAAGCCTCCAACTTGTCTCCATGCCACCCTTCACCGTACCGAGGCCGTCCAGTCAAGTCAATATGTGTAAACTTATACAACCTGCACACTCAACATACACATATTAAATACAAGGGAAAACCTAACTTAAACCCTTTGCCCAAACATCAAAACACTTGATCACTCCGGACCACAGATTGCCTCAACAGCTTCTTTTCGAAATCCGGTTATGGGAGTGTGTAGTATATGTTCAAGCAAGAGCATAATTCAGATTTGTGTCCTAATCTTTAACAAGATGAATCTTTAGCTGTTTTGACTAGAGGAGGCCAATTCCAACAAAGAAATAACCCTTATTCATCTACCTACAGTCCGGGATAGAGAGATCACCCTAATTTGAAGTATGGTAATTCATTCTATCAACAAAACACTTCACAACAGCCCTTACAACAAGGACAACAACATTTTCAGAATTTTCAGCAACCCTATTCACAATTTCAGCAAGGAACTCAACCTTTTCAGCCTCAATTCCAACAAAACCAGCAAGGATTTCAATCAATTTAGAATTTCCAGCAATCTTTTCAACCTTCACAGCCATACCATCAGAATTTTCAGTTTCAAAATTAGAATTTTCAACCCCAACAATTTCAGCCTTCAAACCAACAATTTCAGCCCCAAAATCAGAATTTTCAGAGCAATAATTTCCAGCAACATCCACCAAGTTCTCAACCTAATTTCTAGCAATTTCAACAGCCCATTCAACCATTTAATCAGCCCCAACAACAGAATTTCCGATGTTCACAGCCTACTCATAATTTTCAGCAACCCAATGTTTCATTTCAAGGCCAACAAAAGTCCCATACTAATCAAGGAGGCTTTGGGAACTCTAGTGGGTTAATGTACAACAACAAAGGCTTGAGGAGATGATGCAACAAATCCTTCAACAACAACAAATTTTACAGCAACAACAAGGGCAACAAAAGAATGATTCCACACTTCAAAACATTGAAAGACATATTGGTCAACTAGCTAGTGGGATGAATCAATTACAAACCCAAGGATTGAGTTAATTGCCTTCTCAAGCTACCCCTAATCCTAAGGGAAATGTTAGTGCAATAACTTTGAGGAGTGGGAAAGTTGCTTCAAGTCGAAATACTCAAAGGGCTGTTTTTTCTAAAAAATTTTTAGCAACTTGTTTTCCAACTCAGAACAACCCCAAAATGGATTTTACACCGGTTGATTGTGACCCTAGTTCAAGCTTAAGTCCTTCTTCTATTGATCCTGTGATTTTGTTGGAAGAACAAGGAGAAATCAATAAAAAAAAAGTGCACCTACAGCAGCTACTCCACTTGAAATTCCTGCTCAAGACCCACTTCCAAAAGTTTCGGCTCAAGAGGAGGAACCGAGAGTCCCTTTACCCTTCCCACAGTGTATGACTCAAGCTAAAAAGAATGTGGAGGAGGAGAAGGCAAAGGAGTATCAAGAGCTTGTGAAACTATTCAGTAAGGTGGAAATAAATGTGTCATTGTTGACCATGATCAAGCAAATACCTAAGTATGTCAAATTTCTTAAGGATTTATGTGTGCACAAGAATAAGCTGAAGGGAATGAATTGGTCAGTTTAGGAAAGAATGTCTTAGCCCTTATTCATGCAATTCCCCAGAAATGTGAAGATCCAGGAGTTTTTACTGTGTCCCGTGAGATTGGGAGGAGTATTTTTCATGACGCTATGTTAGATTTGGGAGCTTCTATTAATGTGATGCCTAGATCAGTTTTTCAGATGCTTGGAATTGGACCTATGCAGCCTACAGGAGTGATTATTCAGCTAGCAGATAGGAGTTAGACTCACCCAATTGGAATCATTGAAGATGTATTATTGAAGGTGAAAGAGTTAATTTTTCCTGCGGACTTCTATATCTTAGACATGGAGGGGGATTATCTAGCACATAGATCTCCACTTATTCTTGGGAGACCATTCTTGAAAACTATAAGGATGAAGATTGATGTATATGCATGCACACTTTCTATGGAGATAGGAGACACAGTGGTACAGTTTAGTATTTTTAATCCTATGAAGCACCCCAGAGAGGATCATTCTATCATGAGCATGGATATTTTAGATGAGTTAGTTGATGCAGATTTATTTGCTGATAGAATTTCACTTGGTATTCACAGAGGATATTTTATTTCAGATAAGGCTGAGGATGCATTAGCTATGGAGGCAGCTGAGTTGAAGGTTGTATATGATTCACTTGCAGTTGGAGATGATTCTATAGGTGTAGGGGATTGCACTGAGCCCCAGGGATCACCTATTTTGATTGACATGTCAGGAGATTCAGAGGATAGGTGTGAGAGTGTAGGGGATTGTACTGAGCCCCAGGGATCACCCATACCTACTGAGCAGTCACAGATAGAGTTGCAATCATAGCCAGAACATTTGAAGTATGCTGGGAGAGGAGCAGTGTCTACCTGTTATTATCGCCCGAAACTTGGATTCAAAGCAAGAGGACAAATTATTGCAAGTTCTGAGGCAGCATAAGAGAGCTATAGGGTGGACATTAGCTGACATACCTAGTATTAGCCCCGCCATTTATATGCACCAGATATTTCTAGAGGAGAATGTGAAGCCAGTCAGGCAGCCACAGAGAAGGTTAAATCCACTGATTCTAGATGTTGTAAAGAAAGAGGTGACTAGACTTTTACAGGCAGGCATTATATACTCTATTTCTGACAGTAAGTGGGTTAGTCCTATTCATGTGGTTCCTAAGAAGTCAGGAGTGACAGTGGTGGAGAATGAGAGTAATGAGTTAGTTCCTACCAGGGTGAAGAATTCATGGAGAGTTTGTATTGATTACAGGAAGCTGAACCAAGTAACGAGGAAAGATCACTATCCCTTGCCTTTTATTGATCAGATGTTAGAGAGGTTGACATGGAAGTCTCACTATTGCTTTATAGATAGATATTTAGGTTATTTTCATATTTGTATAGACCCAGAGGATCAGGAGAAGACCAATTTCACTTGTCCTTTCGGTACATTCGCTTATTGACGTATACCATTTGGGCTTTGCAACGCCCCAGGGACTTTCTAGCGGTGTATGGTGAGTATTTTTGGTGAGTTACTAGAACACTGCATGGAAATATTCATGGATGATTTTTTTGTATTTGGCACATCATTTGATACTTGTTTGGATAATTTGTCTAGGGTACTACATAAATGCATTGAAACTAAAAGTACCCCTGAACTTCAAAGATATGTGGGGTTTATGAAAATTCATATCCCACTCAAAGTACCCCTGAACTTCACCTTGTAAGTTCATCAGGATCTCCAGTCCAGACTGGATTATGATACACATATGCACTTGAGTTTTCAGGTGGACCTCCATTCTGCTCTTCCTGTAGGAGAAATCCTCTCCAGAGAACAAAGGTGGACGTGCAGTGCTAAAGCCTTCTTGCATGACCATTAATAAACCTAAAAAAAACAAATTTGTTCCAAGACTTTGTCTTGGATTAGTAGTGCGGTATAAAAAGAATATAAGGAAAAAAATCGAGTGGTGTTGCACCAACTTCGAAAAACGAAAAATTTTACAAAAAAAATACGAACGAAAAAAAAAATTCTGAAAAACCTACTCAGTTGGTGGTTTCACCAAGGTTGAGCCACCCGCTCTGATACCACTTGTGGGATCGTTGTAATCGATAGAGGGGGGCGGGGGAATAGAGATTACTAAAAAATTTTGGAAAAGAGAATACGCAGCGGAAAAAGAAAACAAACAATGCTAATATTGTTTATTTTTACTTGGTTTGAAATCTGTAACGACTCCTACTCCAAGGCCCACGGTCCTCGACCATTTTTGTTAGGCAATTCTATAACTCGAATAAGATGTACAAATGTAGAACTTGAGTACAAAATTAAACAAAAAAAATTAAAAAAATATACTTATGACACTAAAGGATTAGTAAAGCATCTCGGGCAGCGTATCGTCGATCTTGATCATTGTCGGAGCGAGAAACTCAAGCATGGAAGAAATATGGAGAGCGTTGGAGTGCTTGAGTTGCAAGAAAGCTATTCTGAATTGTTGTGGAAAGCAAAGGGGTGGAGCCCCTTATATAGGTTGTTCTCGGGCGCCTCTGGGCTCTTGGGCGCCTGCCACGTTTAGCGAATCGAGCGCATCCTTATCCGTAGACTCAACCAAAATTCTATCTCTCGATCTTGGGTGCCTGGGACCTCTGAGGCACCTGATGGCTCACGGGCGCCTGAGATGCTGAAGTGGCAACCTGCCAGCTCAGCTTCTCACCTGTTGGAAATGCCTCAACTCAGGCGCATGTTACTTGTCAAGATCCTAGTCTCTCGGGCGCCTGAACCCTTTCAGACACCTGGGATATAGCAGTTACTCCATTTCACTTCTGCAACCAGGGTTAGTCGAGCAGTATAACATTAATAATAAATGCATGGATAATAGTCTGAGCTGTCTTAGTTCTGACTTTGGATTTCAAAATGAACCCCTAGGTTGAACCGACGCCTATTATTCCCTCCTCAGGGGAATGCGTTCTCACCTACTCCTCTCAGGAGAAGTTACCTTTTGCCAACCAGCTCCTCCGGTTGGACTTTTGCTCGGCCTCCAAGACTGTCGGATCTCGAAACGTCTATACCTCGACCCGCCTTTACTTCTATCTGCAATCCTCGCTTGGCTAAGACTCCTGCCCGATCTTCTGGATCAGGACTTCGGTGCCCAGTCCACGACCAGGACTTCTTGCCAAACCCTCAGCCAGGTCTTCTTGCCCAGTCCTCGACCAGGACTTCTTGCTCAACCCTGCAGGTCAAGACTTCATGCCTAGGTGAACTAGGACTTTTTTGCACACTTGGTAAATCCATTAGATCACAATATAAACTTAACTTTGAACCCTTTGCCATTATCAAAACCAGGTTCGATCTAGTGTTTCTGGTACCAATAGTTTATTCCTTAATACCTATTGTGTTCCTAGAACAATTTTATTGCTTCAATAGTTTTATTGCTTGGTGTTGGTGCTAAGTCACAAACTTAGTTTCGATCAAACTATGTCAACTCTTCTTGCATAGCTATGATCTAGTCTTCTTGCATAGCTATGCCAACAGTTTTATTGCTTCATATATGTCCTTTGGTTCTATTTTGAGTATTAAAGCTATCTGACTTAAGTTTTGATGAGTAAATCTGGTTCAGACTCCTAAGATTAGATCTCCTAAAATTGTTCAACTGGATGATTAGTGATGGTCCTAAATGTTCTTATAGTTTGATTTTCAACTTGAGTTCAAAGTGGATCTTCGTCTGACTCATGTCTACCTTCTCTAAAGTTATTGTTAACCAATTTATCAATTTTTAGTTGCATAGATTGGTCTGTTTTGGTCAAATTTTCTCCATTAAAGGTTACATTTGTGGTACTTCAATTTTAAGGGGTTTCTTATTATAAATTCTATATCCACTACAATTTGTTGCATACTCTACAAAGATTCCTTCATTAATTTTACTTGTAAATTTTGATAGGTTATCTTCAATGTTTAAGATATAGGCCTTGCATCCAAAATTTTTTAAAGTATTTAATTAAGGGTGATTTATTAAAGAAAACTTCAGAAGGTGTTTTTTGTTGAGTTTTGTTTATATAAATTTAATTTTGTTGGTGCCGGAAGCACCAAAGTCAAACCTGTGTTTTGATAATGGCAAAGGGTTCAGAAGTTAAGGTTTTGTTGTGATCTAACAATGCTACTCGAGTGTGCATGAAAAGTCCAAGGTACACTAGGCACGAAGTCCTGGTTCTAAGAATTGGGCACTGAGTCCTGGCCACGGGCTGGATACCTAATTCCTGACCTAGGGTTGGGCAAAAAGTCCTGGTCATGGACTGGGCACCAAAGACCTGGTGAGTGAAGCTGGGCAATAAGTCCTGGTTGTGGACTGGGCACCAAAGACCTGGTGAGTGATGCTGGGCAATAAGTCCTAGTCATGGACTGGGCACCGAAGACCTGGTGAGTGAAGCTGGGCAATAAGTCTGGGTCGCGGACTGGGCACGAAGACCTGATCCAGGGGATTGGGCAAAAGTCTAACCGGAGGAGCCGGTTGGCAAAAAGGTAAACTCTCCTGAGAGGAGTAGGTGAGGACGCGTTCCCCGTAGGAGGGAACATTAGGCATCGATTCAACCTATGGTTCCATTTGAGAAGCCCAAAGTCAGAACCAAGATAGCTCAGGCTGTAAATCATGCTTAAATCTAAATCATTTATATGTTATTTGTGTTTTGGAACTAAACCTGGTTGCAGGAACGAAGGGATGAAGGTTTCTGCTCCCAAGCACCTCAATGGTGTGAGGCGCCCAGTTTAACTAGGCGCCTGTGTTGAGACAGGCGCCCCAGATAAAGGGTAATTCCAGAACTCGAAGCAAAGGCTCAGAATAGGAACAGAGGCGCCTGTGTTAACACAGGCGCCCCAGTCAGCTCAGGCGCCCTGCTTGAGGGGATAAGCGCTGGCAAAGTCTGCGGATTAAGTTTCGCGCAGTGAAGGCCACGTATTAGGCACCCCCTTCAACACAGGCGCCCCAGTTATGAGTATAAATAGGGGTTCACCCCCTTGGCTTCAGAACAACAATTTCCTACGCATTCTTTCAAGCGCTCTGCTCCAAATGTTCCATGCTCAAGACTCTAGCGCCAATGACGACCCGCGACTATGACACTCCAATCTTTCGATCGTCGGTATAATTTTAGTTTAAGTGCTATAATTTTTTATTCTATATTCGAACTTCAACTTGTAATTATTTTACGAAATATAGAATTGCTCGTCTTAAACGGTCAAGGACCGTGGGCCTTGGAGTAGGAGTCGACCGCGACTCCGAACCAAGTAAAAATAAACGTGTTAGCGTTGTTTTTCTTTTCTGTTGCGCAAATTACTCTTAAGCTTTCCGAAAAATTTGTCTATCGATATTCACCCCCCCTCTATCGATTCAAACCGAACCCACAAGTGGTATCAGAGCGGGTGGCTCAAACTTGGTGCATCCACCAGTTGAGCATTTTTTCGGATTTTCAAATTTTAAATATTTCTTTTCGCTCGTATTTTTCTCGTTAATCGAGGTTGGTGCAACACCACTCGATTTTTTCTTTATTACTATTTTTCTCGCACTACTAATCCAAGACTAAGTCTTGGAATGAGTTTTCTGTCAATTCTTTTTCAGTTAAAAATTAAATGGTCATACAAGAAGGGTACAACACCGCCAGACCACCACTCATCGCCGGAGAAGATTTCTCCTATTGGAAGAGTAGGATGGAAGTCCACCTGAAAACTCAGGTGGACATGTGGATTATTATCCAGTCTGGGCCGGAGATACCTAGGAACGCACAAGGCGTGGTACAAAGCTACACTGAGTGAGACGGTCCATTCATGAAGAAAACCGAGGCCAATGCTAAAGCTACTCAATCCTTACAATGTGACCTGACGAAAGAAGAGCTGAACCGTGTCAGACCCTTCAGCAGCGTAAAGGAGCTCTAGAACAAGCTGATAGAGCTACACGAAGGTACGTCTGATACACGAATCAGCAAGAGGGATCTGTTGCTAAACAGACTCTACACGATAAAAATGCACGATGGAGAATCGGTAGCACAACTCCACGCTAGGATCCAGGAGCTAATGAACGGATTACACACTATAGTTCACAACGTCGAAAATCATGACCTAATCAGGTATACCTTAAACGCATTCCCGAGAAACTCACTATGGGCATCTATGGTGGATGCCTACAAGGTTTCCAGGAACTTATCTGAAATAAAATTAGATGAGTTGTTTTATGAGTTAGAATTACATGAACAAACTAATACTACTTTAGTCGAGAAGGGTATAGCGTTTATTGCAAGTAAAACTCAAGGAAGAACTCCGAAAAAGAAGCCTCAACCAGTACCCGAGTCCGACTCAGACTAAGAATCTGACGAGAGTGATGGGGATCGTCCAAAACTGGTCCAGCTAGCTCGTGACTACTACAAGGAGCTTAAACACCAAACGAACAAGAAGAAGTCAAGTCAGAAGAAGGAAGATCCATCTGAACCCTCGTCAAGCCAGAAGAGCAAGGGCAACATCACTTGCTACGAGTGCAACAAGAAAGGACACTTCAGATCAGAGTGCCCCAACCTAAAAGAGAACATGAAGGCGCGGAGGAAGAAGGTTCTTCAAGCCACCTGGGACGAGTCTGTTGGATTGTAGAAACTTGATAGAGGGGGGGTGAATATCGAGATCAAATTTTTCGGAACACTAGAGAAAATATGCAGCGGAAAATAAATCAATCGCAAACATAGATTGGTTTTACTTGGTTCGGAGTCGCGGTCGGCTCCTACTCCAAGGCCCACGGTCCTTGACCATTTACTTTGGGCAATTCGATATTCGGAATAACTTTTACAAATTGATAGTACAGATATAGAATTGGAAATTGAATTAGCAACACTTTCGTAATTTAAGTTTACTAACGCTTGAGGTGGATCGAATTTTGGAGCAGAGGGTCGTCGTCGGCGCTGGAATCTTGAAGTCAAAGTTTGTCGGAGTGCAGCGCTTGAACGAAAGTGTCTGGAGCGTAGAGAGAGATGTTCTTCGAAGCCTTGGGGGTGAACCCCCTTTTATAGCACCCATGGGGGTGCCTACACGTGGTATTTCCTGCACGATCTCTTATCCGCAGGCTCGGTCAGCGCTTATCCATCTTCACTTGGGCGCCTGAGTTGATGGGGGCGCCCGTGACCTCACGGGCGCCTGAGCTGCCATGGTCCAGAGGCTTCATGGTTGTTTGCTTCGCTTGCTTTTGTTTTGCCTTTTCACTGGGGCACCCGTATCCATCCGGGCACCCGTATGCATCCGGGCGCCTAACCCCAATAAGGTGCCTCACTCCATTGAGGTGCCTCAGCTGCAGAAAATCAGTCCTTCGATCCCTGCAACCAAGGTTAGATCCAAAACAAAGAAGCAAAACATGTTAGCCTTTATTTACAACCTAAGCTGTCTTGGTTCTGACTTTGGGTCTCCGGAACCCTAGGTCGAACCGACGCCTACTGTTCCCTCGACGGGGAACACATCCTTACCTACTCCTCTCAGGAGAGTTTACCTTTTGCCAACCGACTCCTCCGATTGGACTTTTGCCCAATCCACCTGACCAGGTCTTCGTGCCCAACTTCCAGTCAGGTCTTCTTGCCCAACTTCCGGTCAGGTCTTTGGTGCCCAGCCCATTGCCAAGACTTCTTTGCCTAACATCCGGTCAAGTCTTCTTACCCAGTCCTCGACCAGGACTTCTTTGCCCAGTCCTTTGCCAAGACTTCTTACCTAGTGTACCTAGGACTTTTCCTGCACACTCAGTAAGTATGTTAGATAACAATAACACATTAACTTCTGAACCCTTTGCTATTATCAAAACCCAGGTTTGACTTAGGTGCTTCCTGCACTAACAATCTCCCCTTTTTTGATTTATGGCAACACGGTTCAAAAAGTTAAGTTAAAGAAACATATGACAAGCAACGTATTAATTTCCTCCCCCTGAGTTTTTCAAAGATATGTGGGGTTTTTAAAAAACGTCTAAGTCCTTGATCCAACTCAAGTTTGGTCAACTTGGCCAATCTTAATCTGAAATCGATGGCATGAACATATTTATTAAATGGAAGAAATTTGGGCATCCAACTTTGTATATTCAACATTATCATCTTTACATATTATAATATTTAAAATGATACCAATTTCTCACCTAATGAAAAGGAGGGTTAACGAAAATATTATTTCCTATGATTAAAAGTGATGAACCAAGAAGAGGAGTAAGTCAAGTTCTTTTTAATTAATTTCATTGCAAATCTAATTTAAAAAATTTAAAGTTGCGTAAGTAATTAAATTTTTTTAAGGGAAAATTTGAGAAAACTCCCCAACTTCAAATTGGGCTTCGCATGCACTCCCCAATCGAAAATTTCTTTGCATGCACTCCCTGATGGGATTGACAAAACAATTTTATGTGTTATTTTTTTTATCAGTATAAAAGAGTAAAAAATTCAGTATAAATCGTAAAGATTTGAGTATAAATTTTTGAAATTGAGTACTAATTTAAAAAATTTGAGTATTATTTGAAAAAATTTGAGTATACATTGTTTCAGTATATAGTAAAAATTTCAGTATACATTATCAAAATTTAAGTATGAATTGATTTAGATTGAGTATTATTTGAAAAAAAAAAATTTAGTATAAAATTTAAAAATTTGAGTATGTGAGGTTACATCTACCACATCAAGATTTTTACATGAGGGGTCACCGAAATTTATACTCAAATTTTTTAAATTAGTACTCAATCTCAAACAATTTATACTCAAATTTTTATAATGTATACTGAGTTTTTACTCTTTTATACTCACCACATCAAGATTTTTACATAAGGGGTCACCGAAACTTTGTACTCAAATTTCTTAAATTAGTACTCAATCTCAAACAATTTATACTCAAATCTTTACAATATATACTGAGTTTTCACTCTTTTATACTCAATCCATCAGGGAGTGAATGTAAAGAATTTTTTAAGTGGGGAGTGCATGCAAAGGCCAGTTTGGGATTGGGGAATTTTCTCCAATTAACCGTTTTTTTAATTTAGTTTCTAAGAAAATGTAAATTAAAATTTTTTATTAGGATAAATTGAGCATTATTATTAATCTATAAAAGAATTAGGTTCTTATTTATAAAATAAATTTTAATTAATAAAAAAATCCTCTTTCAATCCTATATACAAAAATTTAATATTTTAAGAATACATTTTCTCCAAATGTTAGATGACGTCATTGCACTACGTAAGATGCATACGCACAGAGTGATTTCATACATTTTATTTTAAAATTTATTAAAATAATATTTAAACTTATTTCCGAGTATTTTTATCTAAAATTATACTAAGTAGATAATATAATTTTAAAAGAAAATTTTACAAAAAAAAGTTAGAGAAATAAGTTTAGTGGATTATTTTTTTATTTATAATAATTATCAAGAATTTGAATATAAAAAAGTAAATTTTCCTAAACACCCTACTTACCAAGTCAACTTTGCATGTAATCCCTACCCAAACATTTCTTTGCATGCAGTCCCTGATGGGATGTTTGGTGAGTATTGTTTGAAGAAAAGTGAGTATAAAAGTTAGAAAATTGAGTATGGCAGGTTGCATCTACCACATCAATACCCATGTACTCAATTTTCACTCTTTTATACTCAAGTTTCACTCTTTTATACTCAGTTTTCACTGATGTATACTCAATTTTCAGCCTTTTATACTCAGTTTCATCATGGAGCAAAAACAAAGAAAACCTTGTGTGGGGAGTGAATGCAAAGTTTGACTCCCCATTGGGGAGTTTACTCAACTTTACCGAGGGGAACTTTGCCTTAAATCCCCGATCAGAAACACAAATCACGCTTCAGTCCCCGTGGCAAGTAAATTCCGTTTCCACTCCCTGACAACACCTGATCGTTTGACTTAACTCCGTCTCGTATGAATTTACCGAACTGCCCTCCCTTTACTTTCAAACGCTCTCCACTCCGTGTGTCTTCTTCCCGGCTTGGAGCTGCGTCGAACGAAATCGATGATCGTCGAAATCACTTCCGGTGAGCGTTGAAGACAAAAACCAGAGAGGCGACAGGCAGAGGAAGACCCGCATATCACCTTCAACCCAAGAACCACATCTTCGAAGTGTGGTTCATCTTCGACCAAGTGAAGACCCGGCTTTCACCTTCAACCCAAGAATCGTCGACGAACGTCGGGTTTGAAGAAGTAAAAAGGTGGTAATTGGTACAACCAGAGGAATACTAACGCGAAGAAGTGTATTCCAAAGGCAGAAACAGATATATCTCAAGTAGAAGGTCGGTTTTGTTTCTCTGCCCTAGATTTTGACCTCTTGGTAATCTTGTTTGTAGAATGAAATTAAGATAATTGTTTACGTATGTTTCTGTAAAATTCTGTCAAAATTCGAAGTTTTATTTCATGGGTGTTGTTGATTTTGTTAGGTTGAATAAAATTAGGGTTTGTGGTGTTCAAATTATAATTTATCTGAATGTATTGTTATTATATCTTCTTAAATTCAAGTAATGAATGAGATATCTGTGTATTTTGTAGTAATTATCAATAAATTGAGTAATGTACCCAATTTAAGCACTTTGATGCGCAGAAGGGAGGATTTGTACTTTAGGGTATGAATGAGTAAATGTGTTTGTGTTTTATCTTCTCTAATTGAATGATTGAATGAGTTATGTGGTGATTATGTAATTATTATCAATAAACTTAATTTATTTTCGGTGAATTTACTTTTTATGCAGATATGAGAAAAAAAGCTCTTACACAGAGCACAAGGGAGGCTAAGGCTAAATCTATGGTGAAAGATAAGGGGAAGAGAGTAATGAAAGATAAGGGAAAGACCAAGAGTAGCAAACAATCTTGTTCCCGTTGCTCTCCTGGATATTTCAAAGATGTACTGGGTGAGGTGGTACCAATTATGAGTGATAAGCAAAAAGAGAGGATTAAAAGCACTCCACTTGCTCCATGGCTCGAGATGCCTGAGATGCCTATCAGTAGTACCAGAGTTGATTTAGTTTTAAAGAGATTCCAATTATTGCCTTCTCGTTCTTTCTTTTTTGGTGACAACATTGTAGTTCCATTCACTTCGACTGAGTTTAGCATTGTCCTTGGTTTGGCCCATGCGGGGCAACCGGTTGATCTTGATGCTAGCATGGAGTCAAATTTTGTTCTTAGGCTATTTGGAGGAAAAGTTGGCAACGTAAATAGGACCATGATTCATGATAATTTGCGGTCATTAGCTGGATCTGAGAAGGAATCTGAAGTGGATGATTTTGTTAGGTTGTTTATTTGTCTTCTATTTAACTGTGTTATTTTTCCAGTTAGCAACTATTCCACTCCTCGATTTATTATGTCCTACATTGATAACTTGACGAGGTTCTTTGATTATTCATGGGGAGATGCAGCATATAGATTTTTGTGCCACCAAATTATCTTGCATACCGGTAATGGCAAAGGAAAGACTGGTTGCAAAATGTATTTAGATGGTTGTACTGTAGGTTTGATGGTGAGTTTTTAATATTTCAAGTGCAATTGTGATATATTTAATATTATTATATTGCTCTCTCTCTATATGTATTCAAGCATGGCTGTATGAAAGAATTCCTTCATTTGGAATTGCACGTTCTTTATGTTGTTTCCCCCGGTTGTTTCGCTGGGAAAGGAGTAAGATATCACTTAAAGATGATGTTGCTGAGAGTTTATTTTGTAGAATTAATTTTAGTAGGGTAAGTTGCTATGTTTTTAGTATGTTTTTTGTAGATATGATTGTAGAAGTGACATTTTATTTATAATTGTGAATAGGTGTTAGATATAGTACCATTTCCTGAGGAGGAGATACTCTTAAGTGGCAAGCAGGTAACTTATTCTCTAAATATAGAAATAATAAAATTATTATGTTAAATAATGATGACAACACATTTTTTGACTACATTACTTATATTTTTCAGGTGCCACTTTGTTTGAGATGTTCTGGAAGTTCTAATACCCAGAGGTTGCTTAAACCAATTGTTGTTGTTAAGAGCACTGAGCTGGAGGCCAAAAAAGTTAGTGAGGAATTGATTTTAGAAGAGACTAAGATTGTTGAGGTTGAAGTGGGTGGTGAAAATGAACTTGCTGGGTTGGAGAAGTTGAATGTGGAATTGACAACTGCCAACATTGATGACAATGTTGATTTAGTGATAAAAGATGTTATTTCTGATTTGAATAAAGAGCAAGTTTCTGGCAGTGACATTGGTACTTCGAAAGCAGAGAACATCAGCCACTTTCAATCTTCCATTGTGGATATTGTGAAGTGTAGAGCTGATCGTGTGCCGAAAAGAAAGGAGTCTATGTTTGTGACTCCTCCTAGCTCAACACCAAAACATAAGAGGAAGGGGAAAAAATAGGTAGATGAAGTATAAATCCGAGATTCATTATTTTAAAATTTACTTGTTTTTGCATGTTATTGTATATTGTTACTAACTACGTATAGATTTTAGCTTACATGACTAAGTATGTTTTTATATAGGTAAATTTGATAGTAGATGTTCAGGATTGGCAGAGTCCTCCCAATGCTACATTAGATGTATATAAAAAGAGAACTGATTTTTGTGGACATCAAGAAGCAACTGAAGAAGATAAAAAGTTGTTGACAGACTTTCTTAGTAGGGAACAATTGGAGTAGGTTTATTTTCAATAACTGATATTTTGCTAAACACTTCTTATCAATTTTGTAATGTTATTTTTTACTCCCCGCAGTGTTGTCATATGGCAAGATGAGTTCCTAAGCTTAACTGGAGCTACATTGTGTCCTTTTTTGTTTGGTGACCCTGTTGATAGTCAAATCATAAATGTATATATGAATATTATGAAAAAACACAGTCCAAGTTATGGATTTGAGATTTACTGTATGGACACAAACGTACAGGTTTGTAGCAAATTGAGATAATTGATAGTTGATATTTGATTTTTAATTCTTATTAGATTAAGAAACATGATTATATCTTATTTTCAATGTGTAGAAAGAAGTCTTACAGCACTTGCAGAAATATGACAAATATAGGCAGATACACAAAGCAGATTATGGTGCTCTCCTTGCAAGGTTGACATCCACAAGGAGGAGCAAACTACATGAACTAAATGAAGATCTATTTACAAAATATAGATATATCATTTTCCCAATTAATGATAGATGGCATTGGTATTTATGTTGGGACCGGGTGCATGTCGACATGGATACAGGTTCGTAAAATTTTAAATTTTTACGTGCAGCGGAAGAATTAGCATAAAATAATTTCCTAAATTATTTTAACCACGTATCTAGCATGCAACCTTATGATGTGTTGACATAATTATAAATTAAAACATTGCGGAAAAGTAAACTAATTTACCAAGTACCTCGCGTAACTCGAAGTAAGGGACGAGATCCAACCGTAGCGTCCCTTGGAAGCTTCGCCTCTATTCGCGTCCACGCCGAGTTCTCTTCGGGATGACTTCGCAAAGTCACGAGTTTTGTGCCGACGAGAACTACTAGATTCTCCGAAGGCACAACTAGAAGAACAAGAGAAAAGATAGGAAACTAACCACCAAAGTAACGGAATCAAAATTCCGGGAAGAGAGGAGTTGTGATCCACTTCTTCCTCTACTTGGTTGGCTTCTCCTTCTTCTTGATAGCTCACGGCAACCAACTTGGAGGGGTGAGGGTGCGCCGGCCCTAGTTTGGACAAGGGGAGCCGGCCCTAATCCTTAAGGAGGGCGCCGGCCCTAAGGGAAGAAGAAGAGAGAATAGGAGAGAGAGAGAGAGAATTATCTCTTGATAGCTCTATATCAATTTCAATTAGGAATTAAAGGCTTGCCTTTGGTTCCTTATATAGTTGCTTCTCCCTTGCTAAGTCTCCTCTTTAACGGAATTTTACATAAGAAATTTATCCTATAAATTCTCTTATTAATTATTCCGTTTAAGCCAAGTTTTATTATAACTAACTTTATAATAAAACAAATACTTCTTCTCCTTTTATTATGGAATAAATTTTATAAGAAATTTATAAACTTTCTTATTATGGAAAAATCAACTCATAATTGATTTTATAAAATTAAAATAAACCATTCCATGGATCATTTTAATTTCCATAAAAAGAATAAATTTCTATAAATTTATTTATATAAATTTCTTCACACAAATTTATTTATCCATAATTTATAAAACAAATCGCGCTAGATTTATTTTATTAATTAAACCAATTAAATTGGTTTTCTTCCCTTTTAATGGCCGGCCACAACAAAGAGGTTTGGCACCCTCTTTGGCTGGCCAAACCAACCTGAACCGATCGCGAATTAAACTCATTTAATTCGCCCAATAAGCCTTCAAAAGACTTAGCCATTTTTAAGTTTCCGTTGCGCCTCTGATCAACTCAGATTCGACTTATTTCTCTTGATTGGAAAATCCAATTTTTAACTCATTTTAAATCCCTCGGATTACTCGTAGTGCGTGTGACTAAATAGGCTTTTGATTTATGTTGGCCGTCTATAATCAACCAATTATAGAACGATCATGAGTGGCACCTAGTAGTACATCATGATCCCCAATTAATCGAAAGATCAACGGTTTGACCTCAGAAGAAATTATTCTGAAACCCTTCAGCAGCTCTAATGAATCGTGCCCCATTCCCTTCACCACCTTATACCCACTTGGTTCAGGACATGGTCTATGGTGTCAATCCCCACTAGGCTGACTACGTCACACCTAGCCCAAGTAGTGTCTTTCTCGTCCTTTGGATTTCTAATTACTCTCATGCATTTTAGAGACTCGCACTCTAAACATGATATACTCTGGCCAGAGGTTTTGAGTAACAATCCGACGATAGGCCTGGGTATACATCTCCTCGCAAGGAGTGGTGAATCCTTTATAGGTTGTTCAAACATCTTCGGGCACTTCGGCTTATACCCAATCATCCTGGGTCCACACCTCCTTGGAGATGCTTGCTTAAGATGTTAAAGTATAAGTCTCCATGACCAAGATGACTTGAACACCGCAAGTCAAAGGAACATCGCACTTAAGCAGCAGTAAGAACTTCATTGACATATCTACATGTAGATTCCCATATGAAGTCTTACAGCTAGTCACTCCAATGAACTAGTTCCCTTAACTAGCATCCATGTTTATCTCCGGACATCCCAATATCACCAGCCAGTGAGAATCAGCTGATTAGAGAATAACCCATGCTAGTCTCAACAGAATTGATAGTGTCCGTTTTTATCAATTTATCGACTAGGGATAATTTCAATACTTCACAATTGCACATGTAGAGATAATCACTAGTTGTGATCCCATCACAAATTCTCTTATGCTGTGAATTGTATTGCGGACATTCAGTAGATGAGTTTAAGATCCCAATCAAATACACAAACATGTATACTCAAATAGTGAATTATCATTTATTAAAATAAATGTTTACAATCATAAGGCGATTGCCTTAGGACACTTCTCTCATATCACTAACAAACTCCCACTTGGCCTAATGCAAATCGCTACGGTATCCAATACCACAGGCTCTAACATGACCCTCAAACTTGCTTTGAGGCAAGGCCTTAGTTAAAGGATCCACTATATTCCTTTCAGGGGGAACTCTCTCAATTTTTATGTCATTCCTACTTATAATCTCTCTGATCAGATGATAGCGTCGAAGCACGTGTTTGGATCACTGATGAGACCTTGGTTCCTTTGCTTGTGCAATAGCTCCATTGTTGTCGCTGTAAACCGGCACTGCTTCATCAATGGTTGGAACCACATCAAGTTCTGAGACAAACTTCTTGATCCAAACTGCTTCCTTTGCTGCTTCCGAAGCTGTGATATATTCCGCTTCCGTGGTAGAATCCGCTACGGTGTCTTGTTTGGAACTTTTCCAACTTATTGCGCCTCCATTCAAAGTAAATACGTATCCAGACTGAGATTTGGAGTCATCCTTATCTGTCTGGAAACTGGTATCTGTATACCCACGTATTACCATATCTCCTTCTCCATATATTAGGAACACATCCTTAGTTCTTCTTAAGTACTTAAGGATTGTCTTGACAGCCGCCCAATGAGCCATCCCTGGATCAGACTGGTATCTGCTCGTGACACTCAGAGCATATGATACATCGGGCCTAGTACATAACATAGCATACATGATAGATCCTATCGCGGATGCATAAGGTATCTTATTCATGCAAATCCTCTCGTCTTCTGTGCGCGGACACATAGACTTCGAAAGGTTGATCCCATGCCTGATGGGAAGGTAACCTTTCTTGGATTCCGACATGCTAAACCTTTTCAGCACTCGGTCTATATATGTAGACTGCGAAAGACCAAGCAACCGTTTTGATCTATCTCTATAGATTCTAATCCCAAGGATATAGGTTGCTTCTCCCAGGTCTTTCATGGAGAAAGTTTTGGACAACCAAATTTTAACTGTCTGTAAAACTGATATATCGTTTCCTATAAGTAATATGTCATCGACATATAATACTAGGAATACGACTGCACTCCCACTAACCTTCTTGTACACACAAGGTTCGTCAGGATTTTGTGAGAAATCAAACCTTTTGATTGTCTCATCAAAACGGATATTCCAGCTCCTAGATGCTTGCTTCAGTCCATATATGGATCGTCGAAGCTTGCATACTTTGGTTTTATCAACCGATGTGAAACCTTCAGGTTGTATCATGTATACATCCTCAAGCAGGTTTCCATTAAGGAAAGTTGTTTTCACATCCATTTGTCATATCTCATAATCATAATGAGCTGCTATGGCTAGGAGCATCCGAATGGATTTAAGCATAGCTACTGGCGAATATGTTTCGTCATAATCAATTCCTTGTTTCTGACGATATCTTTTTTCCACTAATCTAGCATTAAAGGTAACTATATTACCTTCCATGTCAGTTTTCTTCTTGAAAACCCACTTGCACCCTATGGGCTTAATCCCTTCAGGTGGGTTAACCAAGTCCCATACTTGATTTTCGTACATGGAATCCATTTCCGATTTCATGGCCTCAAGCCATTTGTCCCTTTCTGAACTTTTCAGAACATCTTCATAACTGATAGGTTCATCATCACTTATGAGTAACACGTCGTTCAATTCTCTTACGAGAAATCCGTATCTCTCTGGAATATTGCGTGTCCTATCAGACCTACGAAGAGGTGGTGTTGTTTTAGGTTCAACTGATAGCTCATCACTATGAGTTATCGGTTGTGGGTCTAGACTAGGTGTCTTTGTAATATCTATTGGAGTTTCTTGAACTTCATCAAGTTCAATGCCACTCCCACTGTTTTCTTGTAAAAGAAATTCTTTTTCTAGAAATACAGCATGCCTTGAAACAAACACCTTTTGCTCCAAGGGATGATAGAATTGGTAACCCTTCGTTTCCTTAGGGTATCCAATAAATAGACATTTATCAGACTTAGCATCCAATTTATCTGATACAATCCGCTTCACATAAGCAGGACAACCCCATATCTTAAGGTGAGTTAAGTGAGGTTTCATACTATTCCAAATCTCATATGGAGTAGTAGAGACTACCTTGGTCGGGACTCTATTTAACAAGTAAACAGCTGTCTTAAGTGCATAACCCCAAAAGGATTTTGGAAGAGTTGCATGATTCATCATAGACCTAACCATGTCTATCAAGGTTCGGTTGCGCCTCTCAGATACACCATTATGCTGTGGTGTATATGGCGGAGTCCATTGGGACAATATCCCATTGTCCCTAAGATAATCTTGAAACTCTTGACTTAAGTATTCACCACCCCGATCGGATCGAAGTATTTTAATACTTTTGCCAAGTTGTTTCTCTACTTCATTTCTGAACTCTTTGAATTTCTCAAAGGCTTCAGATTTGTGTTTCATCAAGAACACATAACCGAATCGTGAGTGATCATCGATAAAGGTAATGAAGTAGCTATAGCCTCCTTGTGCAAGAGTTGACATTGGTCCACATACATCAGTATGTATTAGACCAAGCAATTCTCCCACTGGATTACCTTTTCCGGAAAAGGGGTAATTTGGTCATCTTGCCTTTTAAGCATGATTCGCATGTATCAAATGAACCGGGTTCAAATGATTCCAAAATTCCACATCGGTGTAATTCGGTCATGCGTTTCTTACTTATATGGCCAAGACGACAATGCCAAGTGTAGGAGTCTATTCGATTATCTATTCGAGCACGTTTGTTGCTAACTTCAATATTGAAAACGTCACTGGATAAATCTAACGTGTAGATGTCATTGCACAAGGTTTCATTCCCATAAAGAACGCCATTTAAAGTTATGTAACAACAATTGTTACTAAAAGTTAAATGATAACCTTTTTCATTCAAACATGAAATAGATACAATGTTCTTTATTAACGAAGGAACGAAATAACAATTATCCAATTCTAAGACACGTCCAGTTGGGAGCTTTAGCAAATATGTTCCGATGGCAACAGCAGCAATCCTTGCTCCATTTCCAACCCGCAAATTCGCTTCTCCCTTGACGAGTCTTCTTCTATTCCTTAGCCCCTGTATGTCATTACATATATATGAGCTACACCCAGTATCAAGTACCCAGGTATTTGAAGAAATAGAGTGACATTCAATAACGAAGATACCTGAAGAGGATGGGGCATCGAATGCCTTCTTCTTCAAGGACTCAAGATAAACCTTGCAGTTTCTTCGCCAGTGACCCTCCTTGCCACAATGATGGCAAGTTCCTTTTGGTTCTTTTCAGTCTTGTTGGCCTTTTTCTTCTTCCCTTTATTCTGTTCTTGGCTTCCTCTTAGAACCTTTCTTCGATGAACCAACTAACAGTACCGCCTTTTGATCCGGCTTACAGAAGGCTCCACAGTCTTCAGCAGGTTGAGCAACTCAGGAATGGTAGTTCCAGTTTGTTCATCCGATAGTTCATCACAAATTGTGATAATTTTGGGCAAACAATCAGAATTAAGTCAATACTTAGTTCATGATCCATTGCAAAACCGAGTGTGCTCAGTCGCTCAATGTACCCCAACATCTTTAACACAAACTGCGAGGCAGAAGTGCCTTCCTGCATCTTAGTGGTGAAGAGGAGTCTGGAGACTTCGAACCTTTCGGATCTCGCCTGCTCTTCAAACAACTCATGAAGATGGAAGATGATGGTATAAGCATCCATATGCTCATGCTGCTTTTGCAGCTCAGGTACCATAGAGGCTAGCATGATGCAACTCGCAAGTTCAGAATCGGTCACATGTTTCTGATAGGCCAACAATTGGTCTGGAGTTGCATTCTCTGGAGGATGGGTGGGAAGTTGATCTTCAAGGACATAAGCAAGCTTCTCTGCCTTGAGGACTATCCTCAGGTTTCGAAGCCAGTCCATGAAGTTGGCCCAGTCAGTTTATTGGTGTCCAAAATGGAACGCAAGTTTAGAGAAGACATGATCGAGTGATTATCCTAGAAATACAAATTGAGATTATGTG
>JAGFNQ010009827.1:0-78273 GCA_024364735.1 Boesenbergia rotunda | reverse complement strand
TAATGCTTTCTCATGATAAATAAAGAATGAATTGTGAGTTGTGGAATTTTTGTAGCACCCTAAGTCCCTCATGAAGTTTCGGCCACCTTCCCCATTTCATGGTTAGGATTAGATCTAACCCTCCAAGCATGCTTATTATGATTCCCTATGATACAATGGAGGTTAATTGTGAGTTATATGAATTTTCCATGGACTTGTGACTCCTCTAGGGTTTCGGCCAAAGACCCAATTCATGGTTAGAAATTAGGGTTAGCCCCAATCATGTGTTCTAATGGCTTCCTATGGCATTGTATGTATTGTATGGGTGTTATGTTACTTATGGTACCTCACATGTTACTTGAATAATGGGACTTCCATCTACAACTTTCGGCCAAGCACCAATTCTAGGGTTTGGGTTAGTCTAAGGTTTCAAGTGTACTTGTTTATGACTTATTATGATGTAGATATATGTTCAAGCATGTTGTATGAATTTTATGATACCTAAAACCTAACTTTATGTGCTATGCATCACGACCTTGTATGCTTATGTTATGTGCCATGTTTTAGAAGGTTTTATTCATGAATGTTTTAAACCATATACCATGAACACATGTGTTGTGAAGTATGCATCATGTTTATGTAGAATTATGCATGCATTAGGTTAAAGGCCTTGAACATATGTATGATGAGATATATATTATGGTTATGTAGACCTACGCATGTTTATGTTGAATGTCATGAACCTATGTAGTATGTATCATGTTCATATGGATCCTACCCATGCATGTTTTAAGATAGATACCATGATCATGTATGCTATGTGATATGTACCATGTATGAAAAAAACTTATCTATGCATGCTTACCTTATGTACCATGATCATGCAAGCTTTATGAACTAAGATGATGTTTATGCCTTAGGGCATAATTATGTATGTATGTCATGCCTTATGAATGAAGATGATGTTCATGCCTCTAAGGCATAATGATGTGTGCATGACATACCTTATGAATCAAGTCTATGTTTGTGCTTTTAAGGCATAATGATGTTATGCATTAACTATACATGATGAAATGCTAAGAATGCTTTATACCATGCTTCATATATTAAGATCATGTTTATGTCTTTAATTATGCTATGTAAGTTCTATGAATGATGAAATACCAAGAGCATTTCTTATGATGTAAAAAGAAGCATGTGAAGCTATTTTACTTTATGGATGGGCTTGTACCGGACCCAAGTAAGGTCCAAGGGATGGGCTCCTTAAAAAGCCTCGGTTCGGGACTACCGTAGCTGTCCTCGGTTCTGGGACTATCGTAGCTGTCCAACAAGGATGGGCTCCTTAGAAAGCCTCGGTTATAAACTACCGTAGCTGTCCCTAGGTTGAAGGTAACCTAGTACCCTAGTAGGTCGAGACTAGCTACCTCGTATTTACTTAGGGATGCGCGCAAATGATGGATGTATGTATGTGGTACAAGCCGGGCCCCCCATGATGTTGAGATTTATGTTTAAGTACTTATAATTATGATTTTCAAATAAACATCCTTATGTTATATGCATTTAACTCATGCATTCATTCATGTTATGCATCTATTCCATGTCAAGTATTTTATATGCTTATGTTTTATGTCAAGAACTTCTTTATGTTAAGTATTTTATATGCTTATGTTTTATGTCAAGAACTTCTCTATGTCAAGTATGTTATGTGCTATATTTATGTTAAGTACTTCTTATGCCATGAGCTCTATGCACTTCCATCACATGTTAAGCACTTCCATATGATTATATGTTTTCATGTACATTTATATGCCTCCTTATGTCAAATGCTTTATGAATACCTACTCATGATATGCTTTTGTTTTATGTTACACTCTTTATGTTATGCTCTTTCCATTGACTATATGTGACGTATGGTTTTAGTGAGTAGGAAAGGGTCTTACTAAGCCTATGTGCTTATAAGTTTTATTTTCTTATACCGCAGATCAAGCAAGAGGATACTAAGCTAAGGGAAGCAGTAGGAGGGGCAAGTGTGTGTGTGGCAGTGACATGGCAAAAGAAAAAGAAAAAGATCCTATTACTCATAATTGTTACATGTCTTATGTTTTGCATTGTCATCTTTACTTTCATGCTATACTTTATGATGGTTTTCTTAAAGAACAACTTATTAGGAATATTTTATTACTTATGTTGCTTATGAACAACTTATGATGATTTCTATATCGTATTTTATTGCTATACTTATCATTGCTAAATTATGATGTTAACATGCTATACCATGATGTGTTCATTTAGAACAATATGTTGGCTTTAAGCTGGATGGTAGGGTAAGTTATGTTTAATGCAAGCATGTTCAAGAATGTTATGTCTCACATGCTATGTCTTATGTTATGACAATGCTAAGTTTACCAAGTAATCATGTTTAAGAATGATAGCTAAGATATGTCAACATGATTCAAGTTGTAATTGCATGGTTTAAACGCATATGTATGAAATTTTAAATTATTCCGCTGCATTAAGATCTCCATATGCGTATATGTATGTTCGCGTAGCGCCGCCTTCCGCCTACATCGTAAGGCGGGAAAGGCGAGCGTTACACGATTAGCCTTTTGCAACCTCGAATATCATTTTTCAAAATTGATAGATTACTATAAAGATTTTAGGTTCGAGCTACGGAATTGATAGAGTATAAATCTTTATATCCTGTGTAAAAAGTCTCTCATGATCTCCCCGAACCTCTTACCTTCTCAGTTACCGTGATCTATTTATTTTTGTCCCCACGGGGATTTAGAGTGGTTAGTGCATGGGGGTGTTGTCTAAGAGGTCCTGGGTTTAAGTCGCGCGAGACGCACTGGATTAAAACTCTGGGCGTTTGGTGTATTAATTCTCGGCCCAATTGTGCACTAATTATTCCGGGGACCGTGATTTACCTCCCTCGTGATGGCCTTGGGACGGGTGCGGCGGGGGCGCTGGAGGCGAACGATTTCGCCTTTTTGTCTTTTGTCTCAGTTACCGTGATTTACCTTCTCCGTATTGATCCTGAGCAGACTGTCGGGGCGCTGGGAGTGAACGTTTCGCCTTTTACTACTCAAATATCATTTTCTTAATCCTTACGGAATGAATTGATATTAATACATGAATATTATTATGATAAGATCTGAAAATCAAAATTTAATGAAGTTAGTGTACCCGTCCTTTTCACACATTAGTCACAACATTTAAATTAGTAGCATCGGTGATTTATCTCTTCCGTATTAACTTTAAGATGGATTGACATGAATACTAAAGTGAGCGAATCATCTTTTACCATAGTCCAATATAATTTTCTTAGATTATAATCAAAATTTCAAATTAAAAATATATTTAAAAAAATCAGTAAAATTTAAAAATAAATTGATGAAATCTTAGACTTTAAGTGAATAATATAGATTAATCATAAAGTGCCGTTAACAGTGACAACAATATCGCCCATGTCTATACTTAGACCTTGTAGCGATTATTCACACGTCGTGCCGAAATAGACTACAATGAGTATAATAAATCAACAATTAATCCTTCTAGACTATTCACTATTAGATTATTAAATTTTATCTCTTATTATATTTTAATTTATATTTAAATAAATCAAATTTTATTTTTTTAATCATACTCCTCTTTGAGATATATATATTTATCATAATTTTATATCATTTAACCGAAATATTTATTAATTGTTTAAATATATATATGTATTATTTTAAATATATCTCTTAAATTTTTTTCAATAAATACAATTTCAATTTTTTACTTTAATATTTTTATTTTTTATCTCATATATTCAGATATATTCACATACCTATCATAATATTATCATCTCCCTAGTTTTCATTTGTTATTCATGCGTTAAAATGATTATTTAATATACAATTTCATATAATTTACCATGATCGTTTTATAAAACTTTATTTTAAATTTTAAAAATAGTTTATCGTCAGATGAAACGTCCAATATTCTCTCTCAATTTAACAATCCAATTTTATATTAACGATATATTTTAATTTTTCAACTCATTTATAAGAATAATTTTAAATATTTAAAACTGTGTTTAAATGGACATCGTGCCCGTTATAGTACCATAAGATGACGTCACCTACTTCGGAAGTCGGGATCAGCACGCGGTAAAAAGAGTGGGGCTCAAAATCCCAAAGCATCGCGCGTGGTTGACTTAGTCAACGCCGCAGGCAAAGACTCGTCCACGCCTACAACCATCTACCCGTCGACTCGAGAGGCTCCAGTCCTGCTGAGCTAAGGTATGAAATTGAGTACGTCGAACACAAGCGACGGTTAGTTTAACGAAGTGGCAGCGCTGCGGTAAGTCGCACGACAAAGCTTCTCTGCGGACGGGACCCGATGCCGTGTGACGGCTAATTTCCACGCCGGACCCAGCGACGGGCTCACCGCTTTAAAATCGACACGACTCCTCTCTCGCCGTTCGCTTCCGCTTTCCTCTCTTCTTCGTCGGCTCTCTGCGCTGCCACCATTCCCGATCTCTTCAGGTGCTTGTTTTCTTCCTCTGCTTTCAATTAATGTGGATCTCTTTGTCTTAGAGCGAAAGTCAACATTTTGGTTCGTTTTTGGAATCCTTTTTCTCATTTTTGTGAGATCAATGGGAGGTTTTGAGTTGCTTGTTGTTGGTTTCTGTTTGCCTTGAGCTTCTAGGTCGAAGAGTGGAAAGACAACAAGTTTTATCTGGTTGCTCTTTTCCTACACTTACTATTTGCTACTTCTCTTGTTTCCTTGTTCTGGTTAGATGGCTGCTGAAAGCTTTAGTAAGATCTTATCGGTTGTGAATAAATCTTCAAAAACTAAATTATTAGGAATCAAGGTTGGACAATATGCAATGTCATTTGATGAAGGAAAGTTGCATCAAAGTATGATTAATGTTAGGGGTTGCAAGAGTGCAAACTTAGTCCCACATTGAATAACACGTAGAAATATCATAGGTTTATAAGGAATTTGATATCTCCATTAGCATGAGGCCTTTTGGGAGAGCCCAAGAGCAAAACCATGAGGGCTTAGGCCCAAAGTGGACAATATTATGTCATTGTGGAGATATCCTAATTTCTTTTGGTCCTAACAAATGGTATCAGAGCCAGGTTGCTCATCCAGATCTAACCATGTGCGTTAAGCCTTAAATAAATGATATGTGGGCTTCCATGTCTTGATCAAAGAGGACCAATTCTAGTTGCGGCTAGGTGGTGAAATCTTAGTAGGTCAGGTGGACCGAGGGGCAGAAAGTCCTGGTGGATCAGACATCAAGAACGGAAGGGGTTTCCGTTTGTGGTGGGGGCATGTGATCCTTTGTTTGAGGGGGGAATTGTTAGGGGTTGCAAGAGTGCAAACTTAGTCCCACATTGAATAACACATAGAAAGATCATAGGTTTATAAAGAATGACATGAGACATTTTGGGGAGAGCTCAAGAGCAAAACCATGAGGGCTTAGGCCCAAAGTGGACAATATCATGTCATTGTGGAGATATTCTAATTTCTTTTGGTCCTAACAATTAACAACGAGAAGGTGAAGAAAATTTAATTAATTTGATACTCAACAAACCCCCATGCGATTTAAATTTTGAATGAATGAATGAATGAGGTACATAATCCTACAAGAGCACACATAATCGGGAATTTAGTGAGTTAATGACCAACTAGGAGCAAAGAAAAGATTTGAAGGATAGAGAGAGAGAGAATTGAAGGATGCAAGTCTTACTATTCGCTACTTTTTTAGTTTCTCTTTCTGGATTCATTGTTATGATAAGGAGACAGCCAAGAACAAACTTTTGTGAACTTTCCTTTGTTAATGGTTCCTAATTTGGTATTCTTGTCAAATCCATGCTTACGAAAGAATTGATTATTTTCCTCTAATGTTTTGTAGTATTGGTTTGTTCCACGTTGAGGAGTTCGACAAAAGAGAATATTTGGTACCATAAAATTCATGGAGGCGGAGGCAGGGCTTCTTAAGGTGATTGTCTCTAGTGGGAGGAATCTGGCGATCAGGGATTTTATTAGCAGTGATCCTTATGTTGTAGTTAAAGTTGGAAATCAGGTGAACATTTGTATGCTTTTAATTTAATATTTTCTAACGGGAGATGCAATGTGTTGATTGTTTTTTCTTGAATTGTAAGTTGATCCTGTTGAAAGTTTACACACCACAAGCCTGGCCAAGTTTCCTTCGCGCATTTTGTGAAACTGTCAAACTAATTATTCTATAAAATTTTCTTCCCTGTTGCTTGTTCATGAACGTCTTTGTCAACTTATATTCTATTTTTGTATTATTGTTATGAAACATTTTTTCTAAAGAACAATTATGATTGGTTTCTAGCGAATAGAATGTTTATATTTGTGTCCTTTTTGTTACATTCATATTCGTGCATAAGCTTTGATATACAATACCACAAATTTTAAAATCTCATTGTTAGCGGGGTATCAGATCTTGACTGGAATAAGATGTGTGGATTCTGTTGTCGATGTCTGTACTGTCCTAAAGGTAGCTGGGATAGGAAAAGAAGAATGAACCAAGAGTAATGTGCCAATTCCTCACCCTAATGGTAGAAAAGGAGGGAGAAATATTGGAGAGAGAAGAAGGCTTGTTCTGCCATTGGAAAAAGTCGTGTACATTATAGCAGGCTACCTCATGTGCTGCTCAGTCACTGGAGGAAGAAGGTTGCCTTTCAATGCAAAAAAGACCAGAATAATTCTTCATCTGTCTCATGTGCACCTTGGTTGCCGTGCTGTGTCGAGGAGATGTTAACGCTTGGAGATGCTCCACATTGAGGAGATGCTAATGTTTGTGGAGATGGTCTTTGACTTGCTTGTTTTGGATGAGCAGAGGCACTCAAAAAGATGCCCCACTGTTATGGTGTTCCATGTGCTGATTGACAAATGAAATGAGATGTTTTAGTTGACATGTTGGTCAGAATTAGAATTGACCATTTGCTTTATAACAACACCGGTCCCACATATAGGATGGGTAGGAAGAAACTAAGGGGTTAAAACATTTATTTTAAGACTTGTATACATATATACGTATTAGTGATTAGTGTGTTTAGCAAGCTCACAAGCATCACACAATAATATCTCCTCTCTACGGTTCCAAACAAGGAATCTAATATCTAAAAGAGGCATGTCCTAGTCCTTCATGCCATTTTAAAGTCTTGCTTGGAAGTACATAATGTCTCAACTCTCAATCATTGTTCCGGTCTTCATTCCTTAGAGACACTAAGTGAGAAAGAAAGTGGCTTTGTCTTGTAAGTCATTTTCAATTCGTTAGGGGACAAATTATTGTTCAAATTAGTAAACACGTGTAATAGAGTTTTAGTATGAGCAAGTGCAAAATATGTCTCATTTTACATAAATTAGAGAAAATCGACTTTACCTTTTAAGTCATTTATCCATGCACTAATGGACAAATGATTGTTCAAAAAAAGCACACACAAGACAATAGAATCTTAGTAAGAACAAGTGCAATGAATGTCTCTTTTTATGTAAATTGGAGAAAATATGTTGTTGACAATTTATTCTTTAAAAAAGGTGGATCCGCTACTTCAGCAGAGGGCAACCACCCTAGAGTTGGCTGGCCCCATGGATATGGAGGGAGATAAATGCAGGTACATAGGCAGGAGGTGCATGGTAGGGTGAGTGGTAGGTCTTGAGTTCCCACAAGCATTCCACCCTTGGCTGTTTGACCAGTAATATCATGCGTCCATCGTCTGTGCTACGCCGTGGGGCTATTGACAATTTATTCTTTATTCCTACTGGATGTTGGCACCTAAAATTAACTTAGGGTTGCATCTCCAATCGAATAACTTTTAGCCTGGAAATCTATTTTCCAAGTAAGAGAAACATTAGAGGTAAACACTTGTGGTTGTGTAAATGACTAGTCAAAACTAGAAGAGCATTAGAGGGAAAGATGGAACTGAGGATTTGTGGATCATACATGCCCAACTGTCACCATAGATTTTTCAAGGTAGAAAAGCAGTTAGTGATGTTCGTTCTTGTCAAAGAATCCAAACATTTTACTAAAGATCATAAATACTACACTTCGAATCTTTGCTGCAGTCTCAAACAAAATATACTATACTATTGTGCTAGAATAGGATTAATGAATTCAATAAGCTAAACTTGACCAATAAGTTCCTTGACCCACTGAGATAATCTGGGATCTCCCAGTGACAGGCCTCTACTTCACCAGAATAATATCCATATAAAGTGTGTGTTTGTGTGAACAGAAGTCACTGTCTTAGCCACACCATGTAGATGATCCATCCAACTCGATTGAAGAGTTTGCTAGTTTATCATCACTTATCATTGTAACAGTTCGATGGAATATAGTCTATCTAGTGAATTGATGCATGTCCAACTTCTTCGAGGGGCAATGATCTTTCCGTTGTCTATGTACTATGCATGAGCAATCTTGCAAGGACAACATCCTTAAAGAAGGATCGGCCATACTATGTGGAGGATTGGCAACGTTATGAGTCAAGCACAATGGGCATAAATTTCTGATACCAACTTGAATTAGGGGCTCACAGTTACATTTTTCCTAATAATTTACATTGTGGTCTTCATGTATGCACAATATTACATTTTACTTCTACATTAGTACAGTAGATATCATACTTCATTCATGATACTTGCATCATGATGATTTAGAGCTTCTGCTAAATGTCAGCTATTCTGCTTGCGTTAAGCCTTCAACTGTTAAATTATGTATAATTCTATATTTTCTTGTTAATGTGATCGTGTTATCATATACTCGTTAACACCTAATAAAAACTTTTTTTCCCCCAAATTCTCCCATGCTCATTTGTTTTTCTTTTCTTTCTTGCATTTTTAGACTGCAAAGACAAAGGTGATTAATAGTTGCCTTAATCCTGTTTGGAATGAAGAGCTAACGTTCCATGTAAAAGAGCATCTAGGTGTATTGAGAATGGTAAGTTCAAATAATTTACTAAAGTTTTCATGGGTTCAACCTCACCTATGATGTACTATTTTCAAAATTATTATGTCCATTCGTTTCACAGTGTTCTCTGTCTGGATTTTTGTTTGTAAAGAAACATACTTAAGACAAATGTTTTATCTCCATAATCTAAAGAATTTAGACAACCTACTATGGTTTTGAAGGAAGAATCTAATTTCTATGGCTGTTCCCATACCTTGAATTATAAACTTCTCTACATGTTTATAGCATTTAAATATGTTCGTAGGATTCTTGGTAGATATGAAATCCATAATAATCACTTTGATTTGCAAAGATCTTACACCAGATGGAATTAGTCCATGTCTAATGGAAACTATTACTTCTCTGCTTATTAAAGTACTACTTGCCTAACTTACATACATGTGCATATAGAAATACATGATCCATATCTTACAAAAGCCACGATTCATTTCCATGTCGTCTCAGGAAGTATTTGACCGGGACACATTCAAGTTTGATGACAAAATGGGGCACACCTTCCTTGATCTGCAGCCCCTCGCCTCTTCTTCGAAGCTCAAACAAGCTCTGCAGCTCACCACTGGTGAGACAAACCTGAGGAGACTAACTCCAGACAGGGACAACTGCCTCTTGGCTGATAGCTTCATCACATACACGAATGGCGAAATTGTGCTGGAAGTAGGTCTGAGGCTTTGTGATGTGGAGTCCGGTGAGTTATATGTCACAGTTAAGTGGATCGATCACCCAATAGCTTCAGACTGTCGAAAAGAGAGGTAATTAAATTTTCCTACCTGGCATTGTTGTGAAATGGAAACAATAACTTGTAAATATTTCAAAATGTTGTCAATCACTATATCTATCAGGATCTTAGTTTGCCCCATAAATAGTTAAGTAGTTGAATTCTGTGTACACCTGCACAGCTGCATACCATGTTGGTTTTTCTCTTCTTTTCCTTCTACATCTGTAGATACTTGTTATGTCGAATACCGACTTTTAGGCAACTTGCTAAACAAAGTTTTCAGGTGATCAAATCTTCTTCTCATAAGTCAGGTGCCTATTGTTTGATTTAAACAAGATGTGCTCGAATTTGTATTAGGTGAAAATTCAGGTGCCTATCTTCTAGTATAATGTTTTCCTTATTATTTTCTATTTCAATCCTGAACTGGTCGGGAGCGTTGTAGTAGTTATGGTTTTATAGTTATTATACATTTTGTATTAGATGCAGTTTTGTAGCTATCATAATGCATATATAGCGTACTTAACCTGTTCAAAGATATTCCCGTTGTAGTAGTTACGATTTTGTAGTTATTACAATGCAAAATCAGGTTCATTTATTATTTACATTGTAGCAACTACAAAATTGTAAAAGATTAAATTGTAGCAACTACAATATTTACCAGTCCTTCCCAAAGTTCATAGCCTGGCTTGCTATTATTCCATCCAAGAAGATTACAACATTACAAATATGAAAACAATACGAGTGAAGGTTACACCAGCATCATCCATGGCCATGAGAAACCCTAGCTACATAGCAAGCTTCAGTGAGTCAAGCAAGGGATAGCAGGCGAGACTTGATTTCTTGCATATCCTTTGGCGTCGACGCAGTAAGACTGCACTTGTTGTCCTTGATTTGCAGACCACAAATGAACATTGTCCATGGTGATGCCGGTGCACGGCACACTTTGGCTGCAATTCAGAGCAATTGCTACTTGACTCGTTGAGCTTCCTGTCACATCGATATATTTCACATCGCTCACTCCAACTGCTTGTGCCTGTAGAGAGTCAGCATCGGGAGTGATCAACTTACCCTTTTAGGAAAGAAATTTAAAGTGGAAAATAATCAAAGGAAAGGCATGAGAAAAAAAATAATTCAAGAACAAAATTTGGGGGAAAAAATAACTGTAAATTGTCTTTAAATCCCCAACTCAATCTTAAACTTTATCTTCAGTCCCTATGTCAGAAAAAATTCATTTCCACTCCCTACATGCAAATTTCATTTGCTTCAGCTCCCTAATAAATATTACTTTACCTAGTTGTCCTTATTATTTTTAGGTACAAAAAATCCAAATGAGGTATAATTTTTCCTAAATACAGTATCATATAATTAAAATCTAGTATATTTTCTATCAAATTAAGTATTACACTTTTTATAAATATAAAAAGTCCAGAAAGAAGTATAATTCTTCCTAAATTCAGTATATTTCAATTAAAATTTACTATATGTTCTATCATACCTAATTGCCTTTATTATTTTTTGGTACAAAAAATTTAAAATGAGATATAGTTTCTCCTAAATTCAATATCATATAATTAAAATCTAATATATTTTCTATCAAATTAAGTACTACACTTTTTATAAGTATAAAAAGTTTAAAAAATAAGTATAATTTTTTTCTAAATTTAGTATATTTCAATTAGAATTTAGTATATGTTTTATCAAATTGAGCACAATTCTTTTTCCACCGGACCAATTGATTAGGAGTTCATACCAATTGATTAGTTTAGGATGAATTGATTAGATCATACTCAATTTGATATAAAATATATTAAATTTTAGTTAAATAATGCTGAATTTAGAAGGAATTATCGGTAAATTGCAGAAAACTCCCCAATTCCCATTTGATCTTTGCTTCCACTCCCGTTTGATAAATTCTTTGCATTTACTCCCTGATGGATTGAGTATAAAAGAGTGAAAATTGAGTATACATTAGTGAAAAATGAGTATAAAAGAGTGAAAAGTGAGTATAAAAGAGTGAAAATTGAGTACACAGTTTCTTGATGTGGTGGATACAACCTTACATACTCAAATTTCTAACTTTTATACTCAACTTTCTTCAAATAATACTCACAGAACTGTCTTGTCAATCCTATCAAGGACTGCATGCAAAGAAAATTTTGAATGGGGACTGCGTGCAAAGTTGAGTTTGAGATTGGGGAGTTTAAAAAAATTTTCCCAAGAATTATACTTGATTTCAGACTTTTTGTACCTAAAAATTTGAGGGGTAATTCGGTAAATCTGTAGTTGAAACACATGAAACATTGCATGTAGGGAGTGGAAACAAACATTTTCTGACGAAGGGACTGAGGAAAAAGTTGAGTTTGCATGCAGGGAGTTTAGGATAATTTTTTCAAAAAATAACTCCGCGCGAGATGCTGCGGCCGCATGAGGCGACCTTGTGTGGGGCTATCATTCGTGATTGCTCAAGGTGACCTCACGGGTCGGTTGCCTGCAGTCGCGTAAGGAAATACATCTGCACGGTTAAGTGACATAGGGTTGGATAACGATTATTCCTCAAATAGGAAAATACGTGTTTATATAAATAATTCCAAACTTATAATAGACAAAACTGTCAAAGTATCAAAAATATAAAAAATAAAAAATATCAAAAATAATAAAATAGATGTTCACAGTCTTCAGACTCAAAATTTGGCGGTTCGAGTTCAATTTGATAACAAATATAGATCCTAGAGAGAGCTACGAGTTTAAAAAAATAGAGCTTATTATGAATTCCGAATTAAAAATTATAACCCTTTGAAATTAGGAAGGTATTCTTGGGTTGATCCTTCATCATTCAGAGTTGGGAGGAAGAAGATTGCTTTGTCATGGATTTAGACAAACAGAAAAATATCAAAAAATATCCGCGGATGACTTTCACTATGAAATTTTTTCTAGGGTTTCTATTTTTATCCTCCCAAATAAATTAACAAAGCCTCAGTTTTCCTTTTTACCTGTGATCCGCAGCTGCTGTGAGGGCAGTAGTACTGATCTATAATTATAGGGTAATGCACTTCATTGATGATAATATTCTCAAATGATATGTTCCTCGCATAGCCAGACCCTCCCTGCAAATTAAGCTCAAAAATATCAAGCAATTCAGACCTAATTGCCGCCGTAGAGTTTAAATTTTAAACCGGATGAATATCTTGAAGGTCGACTTCTAAGCGTGCATAAGTTGTTGCTTGCCTGCCATGTCTTGATCCTAACTCCATTGGTGGTTTGGGACATGGTGCAGTTGGAAACGTAGATGCCGGTCGCGGTTGCCACGGTCCCTTCTATGCCCAAGCTCCCAATGCTACAACCAAACATGAAATGGCTTCAAGATTACTTTGAAATTCGCGAGCCCGATCGATCGGGTTTAGGCAATCATCGATCGCGAGCATTGACTACTAAGTAAATACCTTATTCCATGGCCAGGACCACATGTTACATTGCTGACAGAAACATCCTCAGCACCGTCACTTATCGACACACAGTCATCTCCTGTGCCAATTACGGAGTCTCTGACCTTGACATGGCGGCTTTGCTGGATGTGGATGCCGTCGGTGTTGGGGCTGTCGCCGGGGGTGGAGATGGTGATCCCTCCGATGTCGACATGCTCGCTTTGCCCCACCGCTATATGCATCATGGGGCTGTTGATCAGCTTCAGCCCCTGTATCTGTGCATTGGTGCAACTGAGCAACTCCAAAGTCTGCATCATCACAATTACTTCATTAACACTTCGATAACACTTGCAATTCTTTACGAATCTCTCTCAATCAACTTACATTGGCCGCCGCAAATGGACATCGCTGCAACACAAATTAAGTCAATCAAAAACATTCCGTTAGTGTCAAGATATAAATAACTTACGAGATAGATAGATAGATAGATAGACAGACAGATAGATAGAAAGCTTTACATTTTGCTCTTTGCATGCCCACCAGTTTGATCCTTGGCCGTCGAGCTGGCCGGAGCCGTAGATGCTTAGGCCGCTGATTCGAATGAAAAGGAGCCAGCTATTGCAATTTTCTTTCCATATTTCATTTGTTCGTTTAAGATTTTCATCCACCTTTGGCGCAAAAACAGCATGTTAGTCTTCCTCAAACATATTAATATAAGGGAAAATTATCCTAAACTCCTGCATACAAACTCAACTTTCTCCTCAGTCCTAAATCGTTTTGAAAGAATTAATGTAAGTTCTTTTTTGATCTTGAAACTTGATTCATTATTTAAAGTGGATTTTGGAATATTCATCGAATGGAATAAATGAAAATGGTTTGAATTTACTCAATTAAAATATATTACAAATATAAAGGAAAGAGATAGATCCAAAGGTCACTATTTTATCGTATAACTCGTGCTTAAGAGAAATATCAAATATAGTCAACAAATGAAACTTCAAATTCAATTCACATATCAAAATGAAAAAAAAGAAGATGACATTGGCTTCCCTTACCTATCTTGCATCTATGGTATTTTTACCCTAGTTAGTCGGTCTCTATCTCTTTTAATAAATGTCTGGAGGCGGGCTGGGCTGGGCGGGCTTTGAGTGTGGGATTTTAGTAGGCTAAGAAAAAAACTTTCATAGATACGAATAAATAAATTTGGCTGAACTTTTGATGCGGAAGAGTGAGTTTTAGTGGGGTTCGATTTTGAACCAGGCAGCAGACAAATTGAATCTGGGGTGACCGGTCCGGTCCCACGAAAGTTTTCCACCGGCCCCACGGGAGTTTTAGTGGGTTAAGTAAAAAATTTACATAGATAATAATTTTTTCGATTGTATTATAACCTAGAACAACCCTAAGCAAGATCCGCGGTGTGATGTATACCTTTACGTGAATGGCATAGTTGCATGGTCCTTGGAAAACGATGCGATCCAACAAGAATGTCTTCCATGCCGGAATGAGCAGGGTGGAGGGTCCTGCGCTGTTGCGACAAATTGAACTCCAAGCATTTAAAAATGCCTGAAAAAGAAGAAGAAGAAGAAGAAACAACGATTAAGAATTTAAGAAGAATAAAATAATAATAATAATGTTTCATCATGGATGGTATTTTAATTCTCGCACTTGAGTGTCATCTGTGTTTCCATCTCCCTTGGCTCCAAAGTCTACGACGTTGTATGTTTGCTCATCAGCCAAAATCTCAGTGGCAGCAACAAGAAGAAAGATCGCAAAGAAATTGATAAGTTGGTTCAAAGAGTTGAATATCTGAATTAAAAAAAAATATAACTACTAAGAACATGATGAATCAAAATCAAAAGACAGGGGGAAAATATATAAGAATCTTGTTTTTTAAAAGAAAAAAAAATGAAAAATGGAGATAGTTTAGCTTTTTTTCTTACTTGTCTAGCCATTGCTAACTGTGGTTCTTGAACTATGAATTACATATATAGATAGAACAGTGTTTGGATAGAGTTGAAAATTTGAGATTTATATGGATCATTGCATTTAGATTTTGTACAGATCTAATTACTTTCCATGAGACAATTTAAAATAAAAAACAATGGAAAGTATGACAATTAGTTCTTCATGGAATTAAGGAAACAATGCATTTTTAATGCAAATATATAATAATAAACCATTACGTTGCAATTATTAAATTTTCTGTAGGAAATTAGGATAAGAAATCAAAGGGCGCCTTTAATAGGATTTGAGCATAGCCTGTATATATTAAATCATTTAAATAAACTTATGTAGGGTTCATAGATACAACAAAAATAATTTTTATATAATTGTATTTTTTTAATCTTGATATCCATTTCTTACTGTAAAATCTGACCTCACGGAATTTTCATTGTTTGGCTTTTACTCGAAGTTGGTGCAATCCGAGTCGCTCTTTTAATTTCTCTATTTCTCTCTCACACTATTAATCCAAGACCTAATATTGGAATATTTCTCTCTTTGTCTTCTTGTGTGCAAGATTATTAAATGGTCCAAGAAGGATATAACACTTTTTCCCACTTCTTTTCAGTGGAGATGACTTCCCTTATTGGAAGAGAAGGATAGAGGTGCATCTAAAGACTGACATTGATTAGTGGTTCGCGATCCAGTCCGGATATACGACCCCAGTCGATGGAGCAACTAACCTTCCTTTGAAACTAGAGAAATGATACACAGATATGAAGAAGAAAACTCAAGTTGAAAACAAGGCAATAAACATCCTCTAGTGTAGACTAATCAAAGAAGAGCTGAACCGAGCTGGACCAACCGATAATGCTAAGGAACTCTAGGATAAACTAATCGAGCTACACGAAAGAACCGGTGATGCTAAGGTAACGAAACGAGACCTCTTTTGGAATAAATTATTTAACATAAAGATGCAGGATGGAAAAACAGCAAGCCAGCTATATGCAAGGATCAAGGACATTCTCAACGAACTTCACTTGAGTGGTCACCAAACGAAGAATCGAGACGTTATAAGGTACACCCTTAATGCTTTTCCTCAAAATGCATTATGGGCATATGTAGTAGATGCCTATAAAATTTTGAAGAACTTGTCAAAGTTGAAATTAGATGAGCTATTTTGTGACTTGGAATTGATGGAATAAATTAACACCAAATAGGTCGAGAAAGGTGTAGCTTTTCTTACAAGTTCCTCGAAGGAGTCAAAATCAAGGTCCAAAACCACTAGTGAAACTAATAAGAAAGATATTCACTAGAAGAAAGAAGGCATTCATAAAGGACTTGAAGAAGGTGATCAAGTTAACTTTCAATGATCCAAAGGATAGCATCACTAGTTTCGGATGCAACAAGAAAAGACATTTCAAAAATGACTATCCGAATTAGAAAAGGATGACCAAATCAAGAAGACTAAGAGAAAGAAGGAGCTCCAAGTGTTAGCGATCGGTCGACCGACAGGAGGGGGGTGAATTGCCATGAAAAAGTAAACTTAAATCTTTTGCTTTCTTTACAAAGATAATTAGTTAGCATAAAATAAAAATCATAAATCATATTAATTTAAATGAAAAGAGGCACAAACAGATTTACTTGGTTGCAACCAGGAAGGTTGCTAATTTAAGACAATGACAACGCAATCTCTAAATCAACTCCTTATGGGTAGAGAAGCCTCATACATAATTAGTGTTGGATACGATTTTGATGTCATCGATCGTTGAAAGTCAAGTTTGACTTCAAAATCGAAATCTACTTTTCGCGTACATAAATTTGGACTATTTATTTGCTCAAAACCGATTAAGGGTGAATGAGAAATTAATTGTTCAAGATACGCTCAATGGTGGCCGTCGGATCAAAGATCTGGACAGATCGCAAGAAGGTGCGATTTGGAGCGTCGGATCAAAGATCTGAATGTGAAGAGGGAGAATGGATCTGAGGCGTCGGATTAAATGTTCTAATCTGACGACCGAGATCAAGATGTCAGATCAAGGGACGAGATTAAATGACCTTTAAAGGGTTATACCCTTTCGTTATAAACGGTCCAGATCTGTCCGAACCAAAGGGTACTTATCTCTTCACTCAATATAAATAGATCCCTCCACTAGATCATTTCAATCATTCAAGCATTGCAATCTAAAGCATTTGTACTCATCCATCTTCTGCATCGAGAGTCCAAAAAGTCTGCGAAAAGGTTCGCCGGTCTCGGAATTTGAAGTGCTACTATTCCGAGACGACGTCGTTGTATCTTGGAAACGAATTGCTGCTATCCGTGAGCACCAGTAGCGGAGCAATATCATTTTACGGAGATAGTGTCGAACACTAGCCTCGACGTAAACCAATCAGTTTGCTTCCTCCGAGCAACCTCCCGGAAGATCCGACGGTCGTTAATCGACTAAGTCAGGTACCGAGGAGATAGCAACCTCCCGAAAGATTCGACGGTCGTAAATCGACTAAGTCAAATACCGAGGAGATAGCAACCTCCCGGAAGATCTGACGGTCGTAAATCGACTAAGTCAAATACCGAGGAGATACAAGTCTTCAAAATTTCCAACAATCGTAAAACGATATTCGGCAAACTGATATGGCCGGAGTTAACGATGTACCAACCGCCGTCGTCCCTCACGTCGAGAAGCCGAACGGAGCCGACTTCAAAATCAACGATATACCAACCGTCGTCCCTCACGCCGAGAAGCCAAACGAAGCCGACTTCAAAATCAACGATATACCAATCGCCGTTCCTCACGCCGAGAAGCCGGAGAAATTCAACTGAGCCGACTTCAAAAGATGGCAGTAGAAGATGTTGTTCTACCTAACCACGCTGAACCTTGTACGGTTCCTGCGTAAAGACCCGCTAGCCACTACAGAAAATAATTCCGGGAGCCAGGCTGCTCGCGATGCGTGGTCACACGGAGACTTCCTGTGCCGCAATTACGTTCTTAATGCGCTGGACAATGCGCTATATAACGTATATTGCATAATGGAGATGGCCAAGTCACTGTGGGAATCGCAGAAGAAATACAAAATCGAAAAACGCCGGACTAAAAAAATTCATCGTCGTTCGGTTTCTGGATTTCAAAATTGTGAATTCCAAGAGCGTCACGTCTCAGGTCCAAGACATGCAACTGATAATGCATGATCTGGACGCCGAAGGAATGACGCTGAATGAGTCATTCAAAGTTGCTGCGGTAATCGAGAAATTCCCTCCTTCATGGAAGGATTTCTAAAAAATTAACTAAAAAACATAAGTAGAAGGAGGGCTCGAACCTTCGACCTTGTGGTTAATAGTCACACACTCTAACCAACTAAGCTATTCAAGCTTACCCTAAAACTTGTGGGGGAAGTCATATTATCAGTAAACCACATTCTCAAAGGCCACGAGCCATCGTACAAATATTTGAAAGTGTGGGGGTGCTTAGCAATGGTCGAAGTACCTAAGCCAAAGCAAGCTAAGATCGGACCTAAGACGTTCGTTGCAATATTTATCGGATATGCCCAAAACAGTAGTGCATATCGCTTCATAAGTTCATAAGTCAGACATTCCTGATATTCATATGAGTACAACCATAAAATCTCGGAATGCAATATTTTTTGAAGACATGTTTCCAAATAAGAAGGAAAACGTTCAAAATAATGACAACGGAAGTTCTAACAAAAATAATGTTCTAGAACTTAGTTGTCATAAAAGGGCTATTGACAATCAAAGCGAAGAGCCACGTCGGAGCAAACGAGCTAGAGTTGAGAAATCGTTCGGGCCAGATTTCATGACATTCATGTCAGAAATGGACCTTATAACACTAAGCGAAGCTCTCTCTGGTCCCGACGGCCCATTGTTGAAAGAAGCTGTCAATAGTGAAATCGAGTCCATCATGAATAACCATACTTGAGAATTAGTAGACCTTCCTTCTGGTACTAAACCATTAGGTTGTAAGTGGATACTATAACGCAAGCATAAAGCTGATAGATCGATTGACAAGTATAAGGCCAGACTTGTAGCTAAAGGGTACAAGCAATAGAAAGGCCTTGATTACTTCGATACCTACTCACCGGTGACAAGGATTATGTCCATACGAGTGCTGATAGCCATTACAGCATTGTATGACCTTAAAATACACCAAATGGATGTTAAGACTGCGTTCTTAAATGGTGAGTTGGAAGAAGAAATCTACATGGAGCAACCCGAGGGATTCATAGCTCCTGGAACTAAGGGAAAGATGTGTCGACTTGTTAAGTTGTTGTACGGACTTAAACTGTTAAAATACGAGAAATATTGAGGGGGCTAAATGGGAATTAACCTAAATTTTTTTAGGTTGTGTAAAGGGCCAAACTCGAAGGGGCTAAACACAAATTAGCCAACTTATATCAGACTCTTTTCGTTGCTTCCTCCGCCCATTTCTCGACGAGTTCGAGAGCAACCAGCGGAGTCTTCATCAACCTTTTCTTCTCCTCCTTCGCTTCTCCGATCTTCTCCTCCTCCGCATGCGATCAGCGCAGGCGGACCTTCGACTTTGACTCCGGGGAGCTTCGACACTGTGTGTCGAATGGAGTTAAGGGTTCTTTCTCGATCTAGACTTGTTGTGCTTGAGGGTGGATGGTTTTATGTCGATCTAAAGGGGGATCGGGTTTGTGGTGCAGATCTAGGGTTGGGGCAAGGTGTTAGCTTCGATCTATGGCTTTCTAGGGCATATACGCGGCGGGTTCTTTCCATTTGCTGTCGAGCAAAGGAAGGGGATGCGAGTGATCCCAACTTCTGGTGGATCTAGGTAAGAGTTTTCTTCCCAGATTTTGGTTTGAGGTGTGGAGGTGCTAGAGTTGATATGCGGTTCTGGATTTGTAGAGTTCTTTGCTCTTCGTCTAAGCGATTGGGTTTTCAGCGCTTACCTCCTTTCTCCTGTCGTGATCTTGAAGGGGGGAGTAGAATCTTGAGCAGTGGGTTTCGTTTCGAAGCTGAGGAGTTCTTCCAGCACACACGCAGAGGTAAGCTGGACATTTTGGCATCTTCGTTGGTTCTTTTGGGTTTTTCGATTTGGAATTTGCTCTGATCTTGGTGTCTCTGATCTCTTTGACCAGATTTGGAATTTGTTGGATTTGTGTTCTTGTTTAGGTAGGTTTTTGCGTGAGTTGGAATTGGAATGGTTGATATCGAGTTGGTTTTCTTTGATCTGTTGAATTAGAGGTTGTGTAATTTTTGTGTTGCTGTGAGAAGTGGTTTGAAGTTGATCGAAGGTGTTGTAGGATTTGTGTTAGGGTATGGAAATTTCTACGGTTTAGGTTTGATTTGCCAAGAGTGGTGAATTGATTAAGTTGGGGGAATTTGGTTCTGTTTAGATGCTATATTCTGGATCTGTAGATGTTTGGATGAAGGAATTTTGATCTGTGTTGGTTGTTGCAACTCTGTGCGTGAGAACATAGTCCTAGCTTGTAGTGAGTGGGTTAGGTTTGGGTTATACCTAATCTGAATACAACCTTAGTTGGTTGGGGTTAAGTCATTTAATGAATTATTCAATTACTAAGTTGTATTGGTTATTTGTTATTTGATGCAGGACATTGATTGTCGCGGCTATCTGTGTTGCAGATATTCTTTTGGACGGGGGTTCTCGTCGCTCGGACTTCATTAGATCGAGGCGGGTACCTTTACTATGCATAGTTAGATATGATAGTAGTAGGGATACCTGTTAGTTTTATTCCTGTACTATATTTCGGCACTTGCTATCTGCTGAGGGATTACTGTTTATTGTTCCATGCTACTGTGTTTATTGGATCTGCGGACATCATACCTTATACCTTACGCTAGGATTTAGGTATTGGTGCATACCGGTTATCTGGACTACTGCATATCATGTAGATGACAGCAGAGATAGATAGTGGATGATGCATGGGATAGTGACATGCATCATTGTTGCACGTAGCATAGGGGACGACCTTTGACTCCCTGGAGGTTGAGATGGGTCGTCGTACTTGCTACTCGTGTAGGGGCATGTGCAGGCGACCTTTGACTCCCCTAGTGGTTGAGATGGGTCGTCATACCTGCCACTTTACCTGTCGTGTAGTCCCAGTTCCACTCTTCGTTAGTGGATTATAGGCCACGACGCTCCGACAGGTCCCCTACCTATCCGATGATAGTGAGGGGCAGGGAACGTCACTTTGTCCGATGACAGAGTACGTTCAGGGTCTGAGACCCGGCTCATTCGGTGTCGTGTGAGGCACGACGATGACCATTTAAGTGGAGGGAGGACCCGGTCAGAGCCCTACCCACTCGGTTTCGCGTAGAGGCGATAGTAGCCGACTGGCGTCAGGGGTGACCCATGCTGCATCATGAGCATACTGTGCATTGATGCATCTGGTTGTGATTGCTCTACTTGATTGCTGCACTTGGTTGACATGCATACTACGGGGATGGTTCGGCACAGGTAGGTATACTTCTCGTCTGCTGGTTTAGATCTGCTTTTATTATTACTGCACTTTATGTTTATTATTGTGATAGATTGATGGTGACTTACTGCTATTATTTCTTCCTATGCACATTAGACTGTATTCGCTGAGTTCTTAGAACTCATCCCGTTGGCTATGTTTTTCTCTTATCAGGATGATCGTCTGGATTGTTCAGCAGCCTGTCCCAGTTCATGTGTCTCCGAGACGATTTTCGCCTGTCTTTTGGTTGGGGTACATGTTGGTACCCGTTTCTTTTATTCATTGTATTTCTTTTCATTTCCGCTGTTGGTATGTTATACTCTTTTGTGAAGTCTATGTTACGGCAGGATAGTTGTACTTTTGTGTGCCATGGAGGCCTCGATTTCGTTTTGGGTTTTGTCGTAAGTCGTACCGGTACGCAGCTTTGTCGTCATTGTCGTTTTGTTAGCGATTTATACAGTCGCTTGTTCCAGCCCTATAGGCTGCGGTGCAAGCAGGCTGAGGTAGTTGTGGTGGTTAGGTTTCTGGATTGTCCGCCGGGACGTGGGAGTAGCTGTCCGGTCGGTATCGGACGAGCGGCTTCCCGGGGCGTGACAATTTTTGGTATCAGAGCCCAGGTTGCGAGATACCTTGTGGTCTTGTGGGTGTTTTCGGATTTTGTGTCGGAGTCGTTTTCTCGATAGACGTGAATGGGACATGGTGGCGATGGGACATCTCCAGGTGACACGAGGTATATGTCATGACTCATTTACCTCTTTAGTATCTACTGTTCAGTGTAAGATTAGATATTTCTTTATTATGATAGGATTGTATATCGGTTTATATACTTGATCGGTAGGTGCTCGTAGATATATATTTTGGCTGGAGGACATGTAGTCGATCCGTTTTGTTTGCGACCATGTTGGGAGTCGATTATAGGTGATTGGTTGACATGTTGCCGACTCGTCTAGGATGCAGAGAATGTTGATTCTCGAGTAGCACCGATATATGGTCGGAAGACGAGGGTCGAACCTGTCAATAACTTATCAGAGGTTAAGGAGTTCATGTTATAGAATTCCTGTCCTATATCAGTTGTATACCAGTATCAGTTGTTATCGACTGTGTGAGACATTGAGATTGCATATCGATACAGCGATGATTTCTCCTATATCGGGGAGTTTTAGACTTCTGGTTTGCTTGTGCTGAGTTAGGTGACCTAGAGGGTACGAGTGAGTACACAACCTGCATTGATGCAGGAAGTGTAGTACTTGCTATATACTATAATTGATAGTAAAAGATCGATATAGCTGGAATATGAGTATGACTTTCATAGATATATATCTTTGTGGTATTTTGGTGTATATCATAGTAGATATATATCTCTTGAGTATCACTTATTCTTTTGTATACTCTACCTTGGATAGGTTGGATGGATATTTTTCGAGAGGGATTGGATATCGATTCCCACAATGTTAGGGTGGGTATCCATTGACTTGGAGGTAGCTCGATTGACACCTAGTCAAGCTTTTCCAAATCACCATTATGGTCAAGGTTGACTAAGGAGATGATCGGAGGACACGTTGTGAATTCGATTGTATAGTGGAGAATTTTGATTCTTCAATGCTATCAACTGATGAGTTGGGAAGCTAGGATTAAATCGGACAACAATCTATTGGAGCTTGCGTATGTAGTTGGCTTGACCGACATAGGATCGATCCACTTTAGCTCATGGAGCTTTGGGCTGTTAGGGGTTGTTTATTTCTGTTCCGATATCTTAGATGGCATGTTATGATGATCATGACCTGCGCACATTATCATACGCGAGTAGTGGCTATCGGAGTATGCTCACAGATGCCTTTTCGAGACTCTGCACGGTCGCCCCTGAGGAGTGAGTCCGATGCATTGTAGCAGTCAGGGATCCCTCCGGGTGTGTGCAGTTGTTCTATCGTGTCTCCGGGCCGGTCACTCATGGGTAGTGATGGTGGTGCGTGGTAGCAGCAGAGATAGTATTGGTTGTTTATCATGTCAATTGTTAGAGGATAGCGATATCCTATTCCCGTGAGACTTTTTGAGCACGGATTCATTATACTTGGTTAGATAACCTAAATAGTACAGTCAAATGTGACTTGTACCGATCCGGAGGAGTGTAGAGCTAGTTGCTTGACACTTACGGGATTATCGCTCGTACTTGGTTTGGATAACCAAGAAGGTACCTTTGGACTTCTGGTTTCTGCAGCGATGCAAATCACTTACGAGACTGAGTTACCTTTACGTGAAGACACTAAGGACGGTACTCAGGAAACAAATAATTACTTTTCGATTACTTTGGGATACTCCTAAGAGATTGTATCTCTATCACCTTTTGGAGCGGAGTGGGAGTATATCAGGTTACGAGACGACGGTTAGTCGGCTGAGCTGACGCTGTTCTAGCCTTTGAGGTATCATGACTCATAGACAGGTCGTACGTGTTAAATATTCTCGATGATACATCGAGAATTAGGAATGGATATGGTGCGGTGAATTTGGTGTTAGCTGCGTAACACCTAAGAAATTCAACCGTAATCGGTGGAGGTTATCGAGGACGGGCCTCGAGGGGTATACCGTTGGTTGGCAGGTGAGAGTGGTTACGAGTTGACCTCCAAACCAGTCCATGAGGGGGTTTATTGGTATCAGAGACGACTAGGTTACAGTATCTACTCGTTTCAGAGCTAGAGGTTCTAGCACGTGGACGTTAGGGTTTTCCTATTATCACTGGGACGTACTGATGTCAGTGGTAGCCTTAGCTCTCGAACGTTTCCGTAGTTCGAGAATAGCCGGACGCCAGTCCGAAGGAGTGTTCTAGCATTTTCTATGGTTTGAAAATTTTCTGACCTATTTATGGAGGAGCTTCACTTATTATCTCACCTAGGAGGCAAGTGAGGCTCACCGTTCTTGGTTTGTGTGTTTTGCAGGTAATACCGAAGATACAGAGACCGGAGGCGTTTCCGTTGGTGGACCGATATTAGGGAGGATATCGCGGATGTTGTGGTTAGGTATTTGGTATGTCAATAGATGAAGGTTGAATCTTAGAGACTCGCTGGGTTATACTAGACGATTCCAATTTATGGTTGGAAATAAGAACCGGTATTAAGGATCTTGTTATGGACTTACTTAGGACTCGGAGAGGGCTTGATGTGAAATGGGGTGATCGTTAAGCGATTAACCCAATCTGCACAGTTTCTGGTGTATTCGGACGATCAGATTATAGAGGTGGCACAAGTGATCCTAGGGTTGAGCACCCTTGATAGGGATGGTGTTGATTAGTTGTTCGGTTGTAGCTGATGGTTAGATGATGTTCTCTTGATTAGTTATGCCCTTGGTATGTTGTACGGGCATACCGATGATCTGGCCACCACGTGGATTGGAGTCTGGTGCCCTTAGGATGCTGGGATGTGCCGTTACTATTCGTAGACGACATCCGGATGTATTCTTGACTGGGTATATGAGCACGTGTTGTTACCTCTGGATGATTGGACACTTTTGTCGATCAGATTAGGAGTGCTCCAGTTAGAGATTATTACCCTCGGGGTGTTCGAGGCAGAGTTGCCTTAGGGCATTGGACGTAGGGGTCCTCGTGGTGTATACGGAATAGTTTATTTCCGTAATAGGTGGTGCGGTCTTGAGATTACCTCAGGTCCCGGAGAAATTACTTCGGTGGTGCATTGACCTAGTTGTTATGATATCCTCAGGATGGACCTGAGTGTACAGGGATTCGAAACGTTCTTGTTGGCGGAACGACATGGAAAAGGACATTGAGAGTCTTCGTATCCTGACTATTGATACGTCGATTGACGCAGTGGTAGCGCGGTGGGCTCATAACCCACAGGGAGCGTCAGAGACTAGCGGTCTGACTCTCGAAGAATTCCCGACGAGAGAAAACCTAGTACGTTGGTTTATGGAGGCAACACGAGTCGATTTGGATGATCATTGAATGATTAACCAAATCTATACACTTTCCTTCGATCCGTAGGATGGACTCGATGGATCACTTAGTAGAGATGTACGATAGGAAGATTACTAGATTTTAGGGATTACTCTGGAATCTGGTAGGAGTCTCCTACGAGCTACAAGCGCATAGCTGCGATTCAGTTTAGTTGTTCGTCTGTTGACAGATGACAGTCTGAGCGTACCGTTTTGGTTCTAGAGGGCTTGCTGCGCTCGTGTGTGATGGACTTTGGGGGCAGTTGAGAGGATCAGTTGCACTTGGTGGAGTTCGCCTACAACAACGGCCTTCATTCGACGATACAGATGTTACCGTTTGAGGCGTTGTACGGTAGGGCGTGCATGACACCCACCCTCAGGTATGAGGTCGGTGAGACTCAGCTGCTGGGACCCCAGAGAGTTCAACATGAGGCAGAGCTAGTATGGATTGTCAGACGGAGATTATTAGCAGCGCGGGATCGCCAGAAAAGCTATGGTGACTGGAGGCGCAGACCCATAGAGTTTGTTGCAGGTGATCATGTTTTCCCTCGAGTTTCACCCACGAAAAGGGTGAAACGTTTTAGCCTCAGAGGTGAGCTAGCTCCACGGTATATTGGTCCGTTCTCGATTCTGGTAAGGATTGGAGCTGTAGCTTATCGTTTAGCATTTCTACCGTCTTTGACCGACGTCCACGACGTGTAGCATGTATCCACGCCGAGAGGTCATGTGTCAGATTTCACTCGTATTATTCGAGGTGCCTGTTCCGCTCCAGTTTGACAATACTTATGAGGAGGTACCTGTATGGATTTTGGGTTTCCAGGAGTGTTGGTTGCGGAACAAGGCAATTTGATTGGTTAAAGTCGGATGACAGCATCATTCATGTGCTGAGACGACCTAGGAGCTCGAGGATATTATCCTAGCTCGCGACCCCCACTTGTTTGATTGAGGTATGTGTGTGATTCGTTTAGTATTTCGTATGGTTTGCCGTACCTAGCACATGTAATAACAAATTTGGGGACCAAATTTCTGTTAGTGGGGGAGAATGTTAAAATACGAGAAAAATTGAGGGGGCTAAATGGGAATTAACCTAAATTTTTTTAGGTTGTGTAAAGGGCCAAACTCGAAGGGGCTAAACACAAATTAGCCAACTTATATCAGACTCTTTTCGTTGCTTCCTCCGCCCATTTCTCGACGAGTTCGAGCGCAACCAGCGGAGTCTTCATCAACCTTTTCTTCTCCTCCTTCGCTTCTCCGATCTTCTCCTCCTCCGCATGCGATCAGCGCAGGCGGACCTTCGACTTTGACTCCGGGGAGCTTCGACGCTGTGTGTCGAATGGAGGTAAGGGTTCTTTCTCGATCTAGACTTGTTGTGCTTGAGGGTGGATGGTTTTATGTCGATCTAAAGGGGGATCAGGTTTGTGGTGCAGATCTAGGGTTGGGGCAAGGTGTTAGCTTCGATCTATGGCTTTCTAGGGCATATACGCGGCGGGTTCTTTCCATTTGCTGTCGAGCAAAGGAAGGGGATGCGAGTGATCCCAACTTCTGGTGGATCTAGGTAAGAGTTTTCTTCCCAGATTTTGGTTTGAGGTGTGGAGGTGCTAGAGTTGATATGCGGTTCTGGATTTGTAGAGTTCTTTGCTCTTCGTCTAAGCGATTGGGTTTTCAGCGCTTACCTCCTTTCTCCTGTCGTGATCTTGAAGGGGGGAGTAGAATCTTGAGCAGTGGGTTTCGTTTCGAAGCTGAGGAGTTCTTCCAGCACACACGCAGAGGTAAGCTGGACATTTTGGCATCTTCGTTGGTTCTTTGGGTTTTTCGATTTGGAATTTGCTCTGATCTTGGTGTCTCTGATCTCTTTGACCAGATTTGGAATTTGTTGGATTTGTGTTCTTGTTTAGGTAGGTTTTTGCGTGAGTTGGAATTGGAATGGTTGATATCGAGTTGGTTTTCTTTGATCTGTTGAATTAGAGGTTGTGTAATTTTTGTGTTGCTGTGAGAAGTGGTTTGAAGTTGATCGAAGGTGTTGTAGGATTTGTGTTAGGGTATGGAAATTTCTACGGTTTAGGTTTGATTTGCCAAGAGTGGTGAATTGATTAAGTTGGGGGAATTTGGTTCTGTTTAGATGCTATATTCTGGATCTGTAGATGTTTGGATGAAGGAATTTTGATCTGTGTTGGTTGTTGCAACTCTGTGCGTGAGAACATAGTCCTAGCTTGTAGTGAGTGGGTTAGGTTTGGGTTATACCTAATCTGAATACAACCTTAGTTGGTTGGGGTTAAGTCATTTAATGAATTATTCAATTACTAAGTTGTATTGGTTATTTGTTATTTGATGCAGGACATTGATTGTCGCGGCTATCTGTGTTGCAGATATTCTTTTGGACGGGGGTTCTCGTCGCTCGGACTTCATTAGATCGAGGCGGGTACCTTTACTATGCATAGTTAGATATGATAGTAGTAGGGATACCTGTTAGTTTTATTCCTGTACTATATTTCGGCACTTGCTATCTGCTGAGGGATTACTGTTTATTGTTCCATGCTACTGTGTTTATTGGATCTGCGGACATCATACCTTATACCTTACGCTAGGATTTAGGTATTGGTGCATACCGGTTATCTGGACTACTGCATATCATGTAGATGACAGCAGAGATAGATAGTGGATGATGCATGGGATAGTGACATGCATCATTGTTGCACGTAGCATAGGGGACGACCTTTGACTCCCTGGAGGTTGAGATGGGTCGTCGTACTTGCTACTCGTGTAGGGGCATGTGCAGGCGACCTTTGACTCCCCTAGTGGTTGAGATGGGTCGTCATACCTGCCACTTTACCTGTCGTGTAGTCCCAGTTCCATTCTTCGTTAGTGGATTATAGGCCACGGCGCTCCGACAGGTCCCCTACCTATCCGATGATAGTGAGGGGCAGGGAACATCACTTTGTCCGATGACAGAGTACGTTCAGGGTCTAAGACCCGGCTCATTCGGTGTCGTGTGAGGCACGACGATGACCGTTTAAGTGGAGGGAGGACCCGGTCAGAGCCCTACCCACTCGGTTTCGCGTAGAGGCGATAGTAGCCGATTGGCGTCAGGGGTGACCCATGCTGCATCATGAGCATACTGTGCATTGATGCATCTGGTTGTGATTGCTCTACTTGATTGCTGCACTTGGTTGACATGCATACTACGGGGATGGTTCGGCACAGGTAGGTATACTTCTCGTCTGCTGGTTTAGATCTGCTTTTATTATTACTGCACTTTATGTTTATTATTGTGATAGATTGATGGTGACTTACTGCTATTATTTCTTCCTATGCACATTAGACTGTATTCGCTGAGTTCTTAGAACTCATCCCGTTGGCTATGTTTTTCTCTTATCAGGATGATTGACGGACCCAAACTAAGTGTCACGAATGTGGGTCCCAAATTTAAATGTGAATGAAATGCTGGAAACCCTTTTTACAATGAAAAGTATGAAAATGTAATATAGGGGCCACAGGTCGTATTTTTCTCGGGGACTAGTTGTCGTGTTTGATTCGAACTTGTATTTATGTGTCGTTTGTGAATTTTTGGGTTTCGAATCAATTTTGGGTTTTGGGTTGCAATTGGAAAATGAGGACAAAAAAAATAAAGAAGAAGCAAGAAAATTTAAGCATGGAACTTAAGCTAATGTAATTTCAACTAATAAGCTCAGACAATTGGAAACTTAATTCTAACAATGCAAGTAACCAACTTGGAAAATCAATTTCGGTATCAAATGCAAACTAGAATGCTAAGCAAGGTGAATCAAGCAATTCCAACATTTTTGATTGAAATTAATTCAAAAGAACAACTTACTTCAAAATGCTAACTTAAATCAAGGAAACATGAGCTAGTTACAAAACTAAGAACCCATCTAATGCCAACATGGATACATCAGTTCAGACTTTTCCGAATGCAAATCTACTTATTTCCAATTGCCAAAAGCTCACTGACAGTTCACTTAACCTGATGCAATTCACTACTAACCCCTCTCTTGATACAACTGCGGAATGACCAACTTGGCACGCAGAGAAAGATTTGTGACCAAGCTTGTACCTATGTGCCAAAGCTAATACCAACTCTTCAAAATGAAACTGATCAAGGAAATTCAGAATGCAAGTTATTAGTGAAGATGGTTGCAAGGATGAATGAAAAGTTTCAAACCAAAATCTGATCAATTGAGTAAAGCATCCATTCAGAGGTTAACATTCAGAAACATAAAGCCATATGCAGATATTCAGAAATTAAAACTAGAGCTCAAAACATGAAGGAAGAAATGCAGAAACGAAGCAAATATCTAGTGCAGACAATAGAACTGATTGGATTGAGAAATCATAATGTAAACTTGCTCGAATTTCAGAAACTACACGCTGAACATTCAGAAACCAACAGAATTTGCAGAAAAGAAGTGGCACGCAGCAATTGTGTTGATACGCAAGCAAATCAACAGGAATTAAATTGAAATTAAAAGCGATTATCCACCAAACAAGTTCCTAAACTACTCAACTTGAAGAATCGAAACCTAGTTAAGCTAAAACAATCAGAAAACGAAATTAAGCAATCTGATTTGAATGCAGTAATGAAACAAAGTGCAGAAACGAGTTTACAGCTAAATAAACGAAATTAAGCTAATCCTCCATCCGAATCCTTGCTGTCACTCAAGGATGAGCTCGAATCGAGGTGGTCACGCCTTCAAAACGAAGAAATTGCTGAAGAAACGAAGAAAAACGAGGAAGAAACCAAGGCAAACGAGCTGCGGCGAGGACGCGACGGGGAAGAACTGGGCAAATTTTTGATTAAATAGTTATCAACGGACGGCCCAGATTGATCGGAGGAGATCCAACGGCTGATCTTGTTCTGATTTGAGCCAAACTTTGATGATGATGATCTGGGGTCAGGATCTGCCTTGTCGTAGCTCGGATCCTCCAAATGTGCAACGGATGGTCCAGATCGACTCTATCTGTGAATGGACGCTCTAGAGCCCTCCTTGCTTGATCCAACGGTTGATTGAGCTCTGATTGGGATGAAACCTTCAGATCTTGATCATAGAGCTTGATCAACCCTAACCCTAGCTCGGATTGCTTCAGATCGTCCCGGATGGCTCAGATCTAGCCGCTCTTGAATCGGACGGCCCAGATTAATCGTTGGCTTGATAATTCGATCCGGTTCACATCCGACTCAGGTTTGACCCAGTATGCCCTAAGTCCTTGAACCTTTGGTGCCTACAAAAATAGATCCAAAATTTAGTGGCCAATTAATCCATTTTAATGTAATTTTGCAATTAAGTCCAAAATAAGATAAAGTTCCAAAACCTAGGGTAAAATCAGAATTAAGCAATAAAAACATGGGTCAAACATGGATTTTAGCAATGAAAATAATCAATAAAATGGTGCTTATCAACTCCCCCACACTTAAGCTTGAGCGTCTCGCGAAACTACTAAATATGTATCCCTTAGGCTTTCTTAAGCATAATTAGAAGCAAATGAAAAGAAATTACCTAGGGTTGTCAATTCTCATAAATCTAAGCTCTATGAATTAGTATCTTGTCCTTAAATCAACAACTTAGCCTTTTCATCTATCATGAGTCATTGAGATGAATTTAAATCACTAGCCTTTCAAGGAAAAATTTCGTGGCTCTCTTCTTAAGTTCTAAGTTGATGATGGAAGTGGAGCTCACTCTTACACACATGTTTCTTGCACTACTATAGGCTTGCTTATTATCTAATCTCCACCATTAATCATGATTGGAATCAACAACTATAAAAACAAAGGGAAACATGAAAAATGGTGAGAAATGAAATAAAGACTAAGAAAATAGAAAATTTTGATGGAGTGGAGGACTTGGTTGTTTAAAAATGTTTCCAATGTGTTTTTCCCCTCCTTTCAGTCCTCTAGTGAATAACAAAGTGTGGTGAAGTCACATTTGAATAAGACCTTTGATTTGGATGAAAAAAAACCCTTTTTGATCTCAATGTGCCAAGTTGCCAATTTTTGTGCCAACCTTACTTCTTTCACTCTTTTCTCAGATTTTTTTCTTTCTTGCTTTCTCTCTAGTGAATTAAGAATGTAATGGAGCAGATCTTCAATTTGGATGATAGTATCTTCACTGATTTATGGTGCCAAGTCAATGGTGTGCCAACTTGCTTCTTCTTTTCTTTTCTCAAACTGTTTTTTTTTCTGTTTTGATTTCTCAGTCCTAGAGCCACATTCCTTCCAATTCTTATCAGCTAAGGATGCACTCATCACTTGTTGACATATTCCGGTTCTTCATTCTTTGATTCACAGCCTCAAAAACTCAGAATTCATTTCTGATTTCTCCAGCAATTTCAGCAATTTGTGTTCTGATTTCTACAGCCTTAGCTCAACTTCTTCACAGCTTCCACTCAGCTTGTATCATTCCACAGCCCTCAGATGCAGCACTCGGCAGATTGCAACATCCCAATGCCTTGTAATTCAGATTTTTCAGCTCATATTCAGCCTTTGTTCACACATCTTGTTCAGCTCTTTCGAATACTGATTTTCCTAGCAAAGTACAGCTGCAAGTCCAAAACAAACTGACCAAAAACAGCTGCAATTTCCTTTCCAACAAAGTGGCCGAAACATCCTCTATTAGCTGCAAATTTCCTGCATTGATCCCAGCTTCAAAAAGCTTCAATTTAGCCTCCATTCAACTTTTTCTAAGCTTCATTTTTAGACTTAACAGCTGGAGTTCAGCTTGTTTTAGCTGCTATTCCGATTTTACCACTCCCAATTCAGATCTTAGCAAAGTTTTACTGATTGCATCATCCATTTGTGCTACAAACTCCATTAATTTCAGATTTCTCTTCATGGCACCAATTTCCTTTTCCTTTCTCTGTTTTTGGCACAATATTCTGCATTGGATCAGATTTTTAGCAGCTTCCATCAGTGAACTCTATCAGATTGTTGCGGGCTTAGTTTCCACAATTCCAACTTCCAAGTTTTGATCCAAGTCAATTTCCTATCCAAAATAACTTCATTTTGGCACAAATTTTTTTTTTCGACATGAATTTCATCCTTGATAAAAATTGATTTCAAATCACCAATCACTCTCCCACACTTAACTCTTTGTCCGTCTCGGGCAAAATAACATTAGAAACAAATCAAACAACAAGTCCAAAGAAAAGTGAGGGTAAGTGTAAGAAATAAGTAGAGAAAAATGGAATGAACATGATTTTTTTTTTTTTGGTTAAAAATTGATGTGGAAAGGGAAACAAATGGATTAGCCTCTATAGATGTGATCCAATCATTGAAATATGATTTTGAAAGAACCTAAGCAAGTTCTAGAGCACAATGACATATGTGTATCGCAAAAGTAAGGCTAATTCTCACTAGGCAAAAATACTTCATCTCAAATCTTCAATTAAGAATCTAAAGCAAAGTAGTACTCAAGCATCCAAGATATCATCCATTAGCTCAAACCCTAAGTTTTAACAACCAAATTTAATTAATTTTCAAAAGACTCTAAAATGCTATGGAATAACCTAGAGGGATACATTTATTCCTAATCATTCAAAAAACATGGTATTTACAATGACTTTTATTCATGCTACCCTACTCAAGCATTTATTAGCAAGGACTTAACTTAAAAGTGAAAACATACAATAAAAGAAAAGGCAAGAAAAATCAAACTCCCTTTATTTCTGGCGGTCGGAGTCTATCCAGAAACAGCCTCCATCTTGGTAGTGGAGGAGTCTGTATGTGCGAAAGAGCTTCTTTTATTTGTTCAACTTCATGGTGCATTGCTCCCCCACACTTGGACTTAACTGCAATCTGTTCAGGTGGCCGAAGGTTATTTAGATACAAGACCCATGTAAGAGGTGGAGTTTTTCGAATTAAAGTAAAATCTACTCCCTCTTTATTCTTTTGGAACTCCTTCCAGGAGGTTTGAGTCTATTCAGATGAAGCATCCACTCCAGAAGTTTTTGGGGTCCTGCAAGATAAGGAAGAAATGAAACAATATCAGTCTTTGTATAAAATGTATCCAAAAATGTATCACATCCAATAAAATCAATTCTTGGTGCCTCAATAAATTTTTCGCATTTATTTCCTACAAAATTTGCATCCAGGAACTCTTCACAAACAAAGAAATCAATTTTTGGCTCTTCAATAGAAATATCACAATTATCTTCCATCAAGCATGTATCAAGTAATCTGTCACAACCAATAAAATCAATTCTGGATCTGAGATTTTCTAAAGGGAAAGAAGAAATACTTACCTGATCATGCTGAAAAATGTCTGTCGGGTCTATAAGAAATACCTCCATCTCAGGCTCAAAATCTGGTGGGCAATCAACTAGAATAGGTGATCCTTGGGTACTTGCTTCCATCATGCAAGTCCCTACACTTTCTGGAAATGGTGGTGGTCCCTGGGGCTTTGTGCAATCCCCTACACCTATAGAATAATCTCCTGTGCATGCCTCCTTAGCAATATCTGCAACAACCTTATTAAAAAGATTAGGGCTATCAAGAACAATATCATCACAAAATACGAAATAAGAGAAATCAGGTAAAGTCTCTTCTGAAATCAACTCTCCTCTCACTGTGTCAAATGTACCATCGTCATCAATGATCTGTGCCTCAACAGTCTCATCTGATGTGTCTATGCTCAGAATAGAGTGATCTCCCCTAGGGTCCTTCATGGCGTCGAAAATGCTAAACTGGACTACCGTGTCTCCCACCTCCATCGAAAGGGTGCCAGCATATACATCAATTTTAGTTTTAGCAGTCTTCAGAAAAGGCCTTCCAAGGATAAGTGGGGATCTACGTGTAAGGTACTCTCCCTCCATGTCTAGAATGTAGAAGTCCGCGGGAAAAATCAACTCTTTCACTTTAACCAACACATCTTCAATAACCCCTGCCGGGCGGGTCTGGCTTCTGTCTGCAAGCTGAATCACAACTCCCGTGGGCTGTAGAGGACCAATGCCAAGCATCTGGAAGACTGTCCTGGGCATGACATTAATAGAAGCTCCTAAGTCAAGCATGGCATCATGTAGCGTGGTGCTTCCTATCTCACAAGATACAGTAAACATGCCAGGGTCTTCACATTTCTGGGGAATGGCATGGATAAGTGATGAGACATTCTTCCCAATGCTGACCAATTCATTTTCCTTAAGTCTCTTCTTGTGAACACAAATATCTTTCAAAAATTTTGCATACTTAGGAACCTGTTTAATCATCGTCAGCAAGGGTACATTAATTTCAACTTTACTAAAAAGTTTTACCAGCTCATTGTACTCTTTTGCTCTCTCCTCCTCCACGTGTCTTTTGGTAGGAGTTCTCCCCTGTGGAAAGGCCAAAGGCACCCTAAATTCTTCCTCTTGAATCGAAGATGGAAGGGCTGAATTGTGAGCTGCTGCCCTGTTTTTTGATGCTGCTGTAAAATCCGTCTCGCCACTGATTTCTTCTCCGTTTTCCACCAAAATTGGGGAATTGCTTGAGGAGGGAGTCGGGCACGGGCTAGGGGTGGTATCCACTGAAATTGGAGTGGTTTCGGCACTGACTTGGGCTGAAATGAGCATGCTGCCCCTGTTTTCTGAAAATTCTGCTCTTGGTCATTTGAGTTGATGCAACCTTCCCACTCCTCAAATAAATCGCGCTAACATTTCCCTTTGGGTTGGGAACAGCTTGGGAAGGTAGTTGGCTTGATCCTTGAGCCTTAAGTTGATTCACATCATTAGCCAATTGTCCCATTTGCCTTCCTAGGTTTTGTATAGCTCAATGATATCATCTTGTTGTAATTGTTGGAATTGGGGCTGTTGGGGCTGATTGGAGGTCTGGAATTGCTGTTGACTTGGCTGATAAGTGGTTGAAATGTGGGTTGATTTTGCTGAGAATTACAGCCTTGAAATTTTGATTTTGCATTTGAAATGGTGTTGTAGAGATTGAAATTGATTNATGTTGAGATTAGGCTGAAACAGGGCTGAAAATTTGGTTTGATTGCTGAAAAGTTGGCTGATTGTTTTGAGTTTGTTGGGGCTGCTGGAAATTAGGTTGAGGCTGCTGTGAAGACTGACTTTGAGGGTCTTGTTGATAGAAAGCGTTCCCGTACCTCAAGTTAGGATGATTCCTCCAACCGGGGTTATAAGTAGAGGAATACGGATTGTTTCTTGCTTGGAATTGTCCTCTCACTAAGGCCGCTACTGTCTCGTCCTGTTGGAGGGTGGGGCATGAGTCTGAAGTGTGCTCTAGACTAGAGCAAATGCCACACACACTTATCACTTGACTAGAGGGTGGAGGTACTGAAGGAGTTGAGCCTTGATTTGCATTGCTAACCTTCAACTCCTTAATAAGTGATGTGATCTCTGCAAATCTCTTGTCATAATGATCAATAGGAACTACCTGAACTTCACCCACTCCTCTGGTGGTCAAGGCTCTACTTCCAAATTGTTGGGAATTCTCAGCCATACTAGAAATTAGCTCCCTAGCTTGAATTGGCGTTTTGTTCACTAGGGCCCCTCCAGCTGCAGCATCAATCAAAATCCTATCCATCTGTAGGAGTCCCTCATAAAAGTACTGAATCAAAAGCTGCTCGCTGATCTGATGCTGGGGGCAACTTGAACACAACTTGTTGAATCTCTCCCAGTAATCATACAGTGTCTCTCCCACCACCTGCTGAATTCCACAGATACTTTTTCTGATTATAGCTGTCCTGGAGGCTGGGAAATACTTCTCCAAAAATGCCTTCTTCATAGCGATCCAACTAGACACATGCCCTGTAGGCAAATAATAGAACCAGTCTTTTGCTGCTCCTGTCAGTGTGAAGGGGAAAGCTCTCAGCTTGATGTCTTCTTCAGAAATGCTCTGAGGCTTCATAGTGGAGCATACCACATGAAATTCGTGCAAGTGTCTGTTTGGATCCTCTCCAGATAAACCCTGAAACTTGGGCAATAAATTGATGAGTCCAGATCTGAGCTCAAAATTTCCCCCTAGCTCTGGATAAGCTATGCTGGAATACTGAAATGCAGCATCAGGCACTGCAAGCTCCTTCATGGTTCTCTGGTGGTCTGCCATGTCACTGCCTGAGTGAGTGAGAATAGTCTGAATAGGAGGAATATCTGTAGTCTCAGAAAGAATGGCCTGCCTCCTCCTGACTCTGAAAGTCCTCTCAATCTCAGGGTCGAAATCTTCTATATCACCACCTAAAGACCTGGTCATAAAACAAGACAACTCGCAGTAAAAGTGGATAAAAAGATAAAACAAATAAAATCAAATCAAAAGATATAGCAATAAGCACAAAAGTAAGTCAAGAATGATATGAAATGAATGAACAAGCAAAAATCAAACAAGTCAACTAACAGTTTCCCCGGCAACGGCGCCAAAAATTTGATAGGTCCGAATCTACTAGATTAAATTTGTCACGAAAGTTGGGACCATCAGATTTAGATGTGAATGAATAATTGGAAACCCTTTTACAATCAAAATTATGAAAATGTAATATAGGGGCCACATGTCGTATTTTTCTCGGGGCTAGTTGTCGTGTTTGATTCGAACTTGTATTTGTGTCGTTTATGAGTTTTGGGTTTCGAATAAATGATTTGGGTTTTGGGGTTGCAATCAGAAATGGAAAAACAATGAAAATGAAAGAAACCAAACTAGTGCACTAAACAAGAAATTGGCACTTAAGAACTCAACCTAATGGAAACTTACTCAAGCACTTTCAGAATTTTTTTTTTTGCAACTGTTTTCTGATTTCAAACACAAAATGGAATGCTAAACAATGAAGTAAAAGCAGTGATGAAGTTTTCGGAATTATTCAAGCTTAACACAAATCAATGTCAAGGATATTTAGCAATCACACAAGCAACAAACTTCAATTTAGCTACAATGTTTTTGGAATCCCACCACTGCCAACAAAATTCAGATTTCAGTGTGTTCAAGCTTATTGGTTTCAAACACAATCCTATGCCACAAAAACAAGCTAAAATTCGATAATGAGAGTGTGTAAGGCAATTGGCACGCAAAGGAAGAAATGAGTGATGCTTTGTGCCAAAAACTAACACCAACCTTATGAAATGAGTAAACTTTTAGCTCAACTGTTTCAACTGAGTGATTTAATTGCAAAACAATGGTATGAAGAAGGAACTATGCGAAACTAAGGTAAGGAATTGAGATTGAAATCAGAACTTGAAAAGAAACACAAATTCAGAAATGATGATATGTAGAAATTAACTTGTTGTTCAAAAATTCAAGGATTAACCATTACTTTGTTCTCGCATTTGATTAAGGCTGAGCTAGCTAATGAAAACTGATTGCAAGTAACTATTTTAAGCACAAAGAAACTCAACTAGCCATTACTTAACAAAATCCAGTGAGATGAGAATGAAAACTCTGATAAACAACTAAACTTGGCACGCAGCAACTTGGATTGGCACGCAGCAATTTAACTAAGAAATAAGTTGAAATTTGATCTATTAATTCACTAAACAAGTTCCTATATTACTCTACTTGCAGAATTTAAACTAAATTACAGCTAAGAACTTAAAAATCAAAAAATTCAGTAACTAAACAGAATTTCAGAACAAGCTTGTGCAGAATTGAAAACTACAGCTAAACATGAAATTAAACTGATGAAATCTACTCCTCGATTCCTTCCAGAGCTCAGATACTCCTTGGTTGTCAAGCAAGGGAGAGCCTCGGACCCGCAAGCTCAGCAAATCATGGGGAAAACTTCATCCGCGATTGAATACAGCTCAAATTGCCCATTTCTGAATTTTCCATACGAATTCTTCATTGCAGCTGTGTCTGCGTGCGTGGGTGAGTGGATGATGATCCAAGCTACTCAGGGAACCCCTCTGGATAGCTTAGGTGGAAGGTAGTAGAGTACAGCCGATCCGAAGGGTGTCAATTGGACAGAGCTGTAGAAACCTCTCACAAACTCTGTTCTTGGGCAATTTCGATCCGGAAACAAGGTTGATTGTCTCCCCAATGACCTAGCACGTGAATTCAGCAAGAAAATCGAGTGGTCGCGCCTTGGATTGAAGGAAGAACCTAAGAATGAGGGAAGAACACGAAGAACGGGACTTGCGGCGAAGAACTCTGAAGACGCGACAAGGGTGAATGTGCAGGAATTTTTGATTAAATACATAAGCATTGGACGGCTCAGATTGCTTAGATGAAATCCAACGGCTGATCTTGCTCTGATTTGAGCCAAACTTTGATGATGATGATCTAGGGTCAGGATCTGCCTCGTGGTAGCTCGGATCCTCCAGATGTGCAACGGATGGTCCAGATCATCTTAATCTTTGAATGGACGATCTAGAGCCCTCCAAACTTGATCCAACGGTTGATTTAGCTCTGATTTGGATGAAATCTTCAGATCTTGATCAGGGTGCTTGATCAACCCTTGCCCTAGCTCGGATTGCTTCGGATCGTCCCGGATGGCTCAGATCTAGCCGCTCTTGAATCGGACGGCCCAGATTAAATCATAATCTTGATAATTCGATCCGGGCCACTTCCGACTCAAGTTTGACCCAGTATGCCCTAGGTCCATGAACCTTTGATGCCTACAAAAATAGATCAAGAATTTAGTGGCCAATTAACTCAAATATGTGTAATTTTGCAATTAAGTCCAAAATAAGATTAAGTTCTAAAACCTAGGGCAATTTCACAATTTTAACAATAAAAACATAGGTCAAACATGGATTTAAGCAGCTCAAATAATCAATAATATAGTATTTATCATGTATCTAAGAGGCGTAACCGAACCTTGATGGACATGGTTAGATCTATGATGAATCATGTAACTCTTCCAAAATCCTTTTGGGGCTATGTGCTTAAGACAGCTGTTTACTTGCTAAACAGAGTCCCGACCAAGGTAGTCTCTACTACTCCATATGAGACGTGGAATAGTAAGAAACCTCATTTATCTCTCCTAAAGATATGGGGTTGTCCTGCTTATGTAAAGCGGACTATATTAGACAAATTGGATACTAAGTCTGATAAATGTCTATTTATTGGATACCCTAAGGAAACGAAGGGTTACCAATTCTATCATCCCTTGGAACAAAAGGTGTTTGTTTCAAGGCATGCTGTATTTCTAGAAAAAGAATTTCTTTTACAAGAAAACAGTGGGAGTAGCATTGAACTTGAAGAAGTTCACGAAACTCCAATAGACATTACAGAGACACCTAGTCTTGACCCACAACCGATAACTCATAATGATGAGCTATCAGTTGAACCTAAAACAACACCACTTCTTCGTAGGTCTGATAGGACACGCAATATTCCAGAGAGATATGGATTTCTCATAAGTGAATCGAACGACGTGTTACTCGTTAACAATGACGAACCTATCAGTTATGAAGATGTTCTGATAAATTCAGAAAGGGATAAATGGCTTGAAGCCATGAAGTCGAAAATGGATTCTATGTACGAAAATCAAGTATCAGACTTGGTTAACCCGCCTGAAGGGATTAAGCTCATAGGGTGCAAGTGGGTTTTCAAGAAGAAAACTGACATGGAAGGTAATGTTGTTACCTTTAAGGCTAGATTAGTGGCAAAAGGATATCGTCAGAAACAAGGAATTGATTATGACAAAACCTATTCGCCAGTAGCTATGCTTAAATCCATTCGGATGCTCCTGGCCATAGCAGCTCATTATGATTATGAGATATGGCAAATGGATGTAAAAACAACTTTCCTTAATGGAAACCTGCTTGAGGATGTATACATGATACAACCTGAAGGTTTCACATCGGTTGACAAAACCAAAGTATGCAAGCTTCGACGATCCATATATGGACTAAAGCAAGCATCCAGGAGCTGGAACATCCGTTTTGATGAGACAATCAAAGAGTTTGATTACTCACAAAATCCTGACGAACCTTGTGTGTATAAGAAGGTTAGTGGGAGTGCAGTCGTATTCCTAATGTTATATGTCGATGACATATTACTTATAGAAAATGATATATTAGTCTTACAGTCGGTTAAAATTTGGTTGTCCAAAACTTTCTCCATGAAAGACCTGGGAGAAGCAACCTATATCCTTCGGATTAGAATCTATAGAGATAGATCAAAACGGTTGCTTGGTCTTTCACAGTCTACATATATAGACCGAGTGCTAGGAAGGTTTAGCATGTCGGAATCCAAGAAAGGTTACCTTCCCATCAGGCATGGGATCAACATTTCGAAGTCTATGTGTTCGCGCACAGAAGACGAGAGGATTTGCATGAATAAGATTCCTTATGCATCCGCGATAGGATCTATCATGTATGCTATGTTATGTACTAGGCCCGATGTATCGTATGCTCTGAGCGTCACAAGCAGATACCAGTCTGATCCAGGAATAGATCATTGGGCGACTGTCAAGACAATCCTCAAGTACTTAAGAAGAACTAAGGATGTGTTCCTAATATATGGAGAAGGTGATATGGTAATACGTGGGTATACAGATGTCAGTTTCCAGACAGATAAGGATGACTCCAAATATCAGTCTGGATACGCATTTATTTTGAATGGAGCCGCAATAAGTTGGAAGAGTTCCAAGCAAGACACCGTAGCGGATTCTACCACGGAAGTGGAATACATTGCAGCTTCGGAAACAGCAAAAGAAGTAATCTGGATCAAGAAGTTTGTCTCAAAACTTGGTGTGGTTCCAACCATTGAAGAAGCAATACCGGTTTATTGCGACAACAATGGAGCTATTGCACAAGCAAAGGAACCAAGGTCTAATCAGCGATCCAAACATGTGCTTCGCCGCTATCATCTGATCAGAGAGATTATAAGTAGGGATGATATACAAATTGAGAAAATTCCCACTGAAAGGAATTTAGCGGATCCTTTAACTAAGGCCTTGCCTCAAAGAAAGTTTGAGGGTCATGTTAGAGTCTGTGGTATTGGATACCGTAGCGATTGGCATTAGGCCAAGTGGGAGTTTGTTAGTGATATGAGAAAAATGTCCTAAGGCAATCGCCTTATGATTATAATCATTTATTTTAATAAATGAATATTCACTATTTGAGTATACATGTTTATGTATTTGATTGAGATCTTAAACTCATTTACTGAATGTCCGCAATACAATTCACAGCATGAGAGAATTTGTGATGAATTCACAACTAGTGATTATCTCTACATGTGCAATTGTGAAGTATTGAAATTGTCCCTAGTCGATGAATTGATAAATACGGACACTATCAATTCTGTTGAGACTAGCATGGGTTATTCTCTAATCAGCTGATTCTCACTGGCTGGTGACATTGAGATGTCCGGAGATAAACATGAATGCTAGTTAAGGGAACTAGTTTATTGGAGTGACTGGCTGTAAGACTTCATATGGTAGTCTACATATAGGTATGTCAGTGAAAATCTTACTGTAGCTTAAGTGTGATGTTCCTTTGACTTGCGGTGCTCAAGTCATCTTGGTCATGGAGACTTATACTTTGACATCTTAAGCAAGCATCTCTAAGGAGGTGTGGACCCAGGATGATTGGGTATAAGCCGAAGTGCCCGAAGATATTTGAACAGCCTACAAAGGATTCACCACTCCTTGCGAGGCGATGTATACCCGAGGCCTATCGTTGGATTATTACTCGAAGCCTCTGGCCAGAGCATGACATGTTTAGAGTATGAATCTCTTAAATACATGAGAGTAATTAGAATCCGTAAGATGAGAAAACGTTACTTGGGCTAGGTGTGACGTAGTCAGCCTAGTGGGGACTGACACATATAGATCATGTCATGAACCAAGTGGGTATAAGATGGTGAAGGGAATGGGGCACGATTCATTATAGTTGCTGAAGGGTTTCAGAATTGTTTCTGAGGTCAGCTGTTGATCTTTCGATTAATTGGGGATCATGATGTACTACTAGGTGCAACTCATGATCGTTCTATAATTGGTTAATTATAGACGGCCAAAATAAATCGAAAACCTATTTAGTCACACGCACTACGAGTAATCTGAGGGATTTAAAACGAGTTGAAAATTAGATTTTCCAATCAAGAGAGATTACGTTTGGTTGAGCCAAACGATAAGTCGAATCTGAATTTTTCATAGACGCATCGGAAGCGTAAAATGGCTAAGTCTTTTGAAGACTTAATAGATGAATTAAATGAGTTTAATTCATTGGGGCGAGGCTTGGATAGGCCGGCCAAAGAGGGTCTCCACCCTCTTTGCTTGGCCGGCCACAATAAAGGCAGAGAACCAAATTGTTTGGTTCAATTTATAAAATAAACCAAGTGTGGTTTGTTTTATAAAATTATGGATGATATAAATTTTTTATAATAAACCAAGGTTTGGCATGAAATTAAAATGAACTATGGATTGGTTTATTTTATTTTATAAAATCAATAATGGATTGATTTACCTTGATAAAGAAATTTATATAAAGAAATTTATTTTCATGGAAATTAAAATGAACCATGGATTAGTTTATTTTATTTTATAAAATCAATCATAGATTGATTTACCATGATAAAGAAATTTATATAAAGAAATTTATTTTTTATGGAAATTAAAATGAACCATGGATTGGTTTATTTTATTTTATAAAATCAATCATGGATTGATTACCATGATAAAGAAATTTATATAAAGAAATTTCTTTCCATAAGAAAAAAGAGACTTGGTTGATTTTTATCATGAATTAAAATATGATTTTAACCATGATATAAAATCAAGACTTGGCATGGTGGAATAAATCATAGAAAATTTATATGATAAATTTCTTATGAAAATTTATTCCATAAGAAAAAAGAGACTTGGCAGTTGAGAGGCCACTATATAAAGGACCCAAGGCAATGCTTGGAAATCATTCGAAATAATCGAAGTATTCTTGCCTGGGCTCTCTCCCTCTCCTCCCTTCTTCCTCTTGGCCGGCCACAAGCCTCCTCCCCTTTTCTTCTTGCCGTGAGCACAAGGAGAAGCCCCGAGGCGACGAAGTTCTTCCGTTGGGACGATCTTCCTCTCCGGCCATCATCACCTTGGGATTGGGCGCAAGTCTTCTTCCTCCTTCTCGCCGAAATTGTGATTCCGGCCAACCTTAGTGGTGAGTTTTTCCGATGTGATTACTTCTCTCTCGGTTCTCTTGTCACGTTCTCGGAGAATCTAGTAGTTCTCGAGAACACAAAACTCGTGGCTTTGCGAAGTCATCCCGAAGAAAACTCGGCGTGGACGCGAATAGAGGCGGAGCTTCCAAGGGACGCTTACGGTTGGATCTCGTCCCTTCCTTCGAGTTACGCGAGGTAACAAGTAAATTAGTTTACGTTTCTGCAAAATTTTAAATATATGATCATGTCTACACAAGATAAGGTTGCATGCTTAGATGTGTGGTTAAATAATTTGAGAAATTATTTATGCTAAACCTTCCGCTGCACGTAATTAATTTTAAAATTATGAACCCACATCCATGTCAACATGCACCCGGTCCCAACAGTATCCTGCCGATCACTTCCAAGCCCTTAACCAAGATCCGACCCTATCATTGCTTGATGCTCTATGGCATGCACCGCCGCATGGACTTTGATATCATGGAGAGTATTTTCCAGTCCATCTTATCCTATCGACAGCCGAGCCGACGCACTGTTTATATGCCATTTGGTCACGTCATCACCAACTGGCTTATGTCAGTAGGTGTTGATGTCACCAAGGGCAGGACAGTGCCCATGGTCAGACAGGATTGTCGGCTTGGTCGGCGGGCATTTGCCAAGTCCGACATCATTATCTGGGATCACGATCGGGCTTTGGTTTGGAAGGATGGGAGGGGTCTTAACGAGCTACCAGGGGAGGTCCACATTTTCAAGCACCAGCCGATGCTGCTGCACCTCAGGAGGCTCCCGCTACTGCTACTGCTGATTACGACTATAAGCCCGAGCCAGATCTGCGCTGGCAGATTTCAGAGCTCGATCGGACCATCCAGCAAGATCAACATTTGTGAGAGCTCTATCAAGAGGAGGTCCGCTCGGAGATTCGATCCTTCGATCGCAGACTGACCGCGGTGGAGTCTGATGTCTCCGGGGTCCATACGCTGCAGCAGACGTGGTACGATGAGTGGCACCGACACACGTTTCCTGGTGATGCGCCTTCTGGTAGTGCTGCACCTGGGTCTTGTGTTGATGATGATGACACGATGGACGACCCTATGCATGCTGACCCCCCCGCCGATGGTTGATATACTCTGCATCTGCTTATGATTTGACTATCTGACTGTTTGGATTGTATGACTTTCGGGTTGTGTGCCTCATGACTTGACTTTTATGGCCTTGTGTCGCACTTGCCTTGACTTTGATGCATTGATATGCATCTAATTAGTTGTCTGGTTTTGATGTATGTAGCACTTGAATTTTCGGGCTATATGCCTCATGACTTGCCTTACTTCTATGGCTAGATTTTGCTTATGCTTCACTCATCTGATATTATGCGTTGCTATGATTATGCTTATGATGTCATGTTCATATGATACATATGCTTGTTTTGCCATGCCTTATCTTTGTCATATGTGTTCATATGTTTTTCAAAAAAAATCAATCATACTTTTGTTGTTTTGGAAAACCCCTAGGGTTGAGGGGGAGTAGGTTAAACATAACAACCCCTCTAGACCCTTTTCAATGTTCGACAAAGGGGGAGAGTGTGGCTGGTTAAGTTTAGGATGATTATGTTGTAGGGGGAGGATCCTGATTCCCCTATGATTCTGAAATTTGAGGAAATTGATTTCGAATCCCTAAACTTAAAATCGGATTGTCAAACAACAAAAAGGGGAAGAATGTTGATGCAGTCTGACTCTATTTGTTGTTTTGGTGTTGACATCGATTTTAGTTTAGGTTGATGTTTATGATTATGATTAAGTCCTGATTGGAGATCAGGCACGCAGTGATTGAAATCCTAACCTGGAGGGTTAGGTGTAAAAAATCCTAGCTTGGAGGGCTAGGTGTTGGAAAAGTCCTAACTTGGAGGGTTGGATGAAAAGTCCTAGCTTGGAGGGCTAGGTGAAAAGTCCTAACTTGGAGGGTTAGGTGAAAAGTCCCAACTTGGAGGGTTAGGTGAGAAATCCTGGCTTGGAGGGTTAGGTCCTAGCTTGGAGGGCTAGGTTGGATGAAATCCTAGCTTGGAGGGCTAGGTTGGAGTCCCAGGATCGGTCTGGTGAGCGATCAGGGAAGTTGGCACGCTGCTCCTTCGTGGATCGGTCTGGTGACCGATCCAGCGATGACTGATCGGTCTGGTGACCGATCAGGGAGCACACAGTGAGGTTCGAAACCTACTGTGTTGCTCCTGATCGGTCTGGTGACCGATCAGGGAGCTCACAGTCAGTTGAGTTCCCCTACTGCTCTGCTCCTGATCGGTCTGGTGACTGATCAGGAAGCTTCCAGTAGGTTTTCGGAACCCTACTGATCTGCTCCTGCTCGGTCTGGTGAATGATCTGGATCACTGTTCAGACCATTCTGGTGAACGATCAGGAGTCGCGGACTCTGTCTTATAACCAATCAGGCTAGAGCCTGATCGGTCGAGGAGCTACTTAATCGGTCTGGTGACCGATCAGGTCACAACCTAATCGGTCCGGTGACCGATCAGGCTCGAGTGGTCGCAAAAGCTGGGAATCCCAGCAAAACGGTAGATCGGTGTGGTGACCGACCCATGAGACCTCGATCAGACCGGTGACCAATCACTTTAATTCAAAATGCACTGTCAGACGCTCTGAACACGTCTGAACACATCTGATCACCACTGATACTCCACTGATATGTTTTGATGCTTTGATCTTCTATTGATTTGCTGCCCTAATGTTCTACTAAGTGTGCAGGTGAGTCAGGGATCATCCAAGGGAAGTCAAAAGAAGGTTTACGCTACAGCAGTCTTGGCTGTTTACTTCAATAGGGTGCAACGTTCTCTGGCGTGAGCTGCAACGGCTAGGGAGCTGATGACCTGGGGCTCGACTGGAAGGGATTCAGTGAGTCCAGAGGAGGTCAGGGATAGCTGGCTGTTGCAGGAGAGCAGCTGGGAGCTGCGGAAGAGGAACGGTTGACTTGGCGATGGAAGCTGGGTAGTGGAGAAGAGCTGAAGAGTCTTCTCGTGAGAGTTTGCTGGCTTGAGTTCTTGCTGTGTGATCAGTTCTCTACACTTTGCTTGTGCTATCTGCTGTTCCATCATCTTGAGCAAGCGACTGCGATCTTTGAAGCAACCATCTGTTACTTGAGCATTGGGAAGAAGAGTCAGAAAGCTTGGCAAGTCCATCAGCGAGAAGACACGAAGAAGGGAGTTCTTGTGTGAGATTTGTGCTGGGTGGAGCTCGGGAGAAGTTTGTCTGAGTTCTTGTTGTCCTAAGTGCTCTGTAAGATCCTTCTTGTGTTTCATTGTGCTTAAAACTCTATCTTTGTTGAAACGCTGTGGAAAGGTTACTCCACCGAGAAGGAGGTTGCTTACTATCCGGATTTTCCGGGGCTTGATCTGCCGACGATCAAGGGATCACCCACCTTAAGGGCACGCCAAGGAGTAGGGACAAGTTATCCTCGAACCTTGTAAATCCTCTTGATAGCATTTTGGTTCGCTCTTCATTTCTGCATACTTTGTTTTCTTTAGCTTCCGCTGTGCTACTAACATTTGAGGTGCAGAAAATCGATAAGTGCTAAAGTTTCGGTGTCTGGCTACATTCACCCCCCCCCCCTCTCTAGCCATCCAAGGTCCAACACTAGGAACTTGTACCTAAACCTGAGGGCAAATCAATTATTGATACTAAGTGGGTTTTTAGGAATAAGCTAAATGATTAAGGAGAAATAGTGAGAAATAAATCCCGCTTAGTAGCCAAAGGGTTCAGTCAAGTAGAAGGGTTAGATTATGACGAAACCTATGCCCCAGTAGCTAGACTTGAGTCCATTAGGATGTTGTTAGCCTTTGCATCCCATAAAGGATTTAAACTCTACCAAATGTATGTAAAGTCAGCTTTTCTAAATGGATTTATTAAGGAAGAAGTCTACGTAGGACAACCCCCCGGGTTTGAGGACTTAGAAAGACCTGACCATGTTTACAAACTCACTAAAGCACTTTATGGACTAAAACAAGCACCCAGGACATGGTATGAACGTCTATCGACCTACCTCATTTCTAAGGAATTTAACCAGGGACAAATTGACTCAACCTTATTTATTAAGACCTTAGAAAAGGACATCTTTATTGCACAAATCTATGTCGACGATATAATCTTTGGATCCACCAACTCAAATTTCTTAAAAGAATTTGTTAAAATAATAGAAAATGAATTTGAAATGAGCTTAATTGGTGAGCTCAACTTCTTTCTCGGGTTACAAATTAAGCAAGCTAGGGATGAAAACTATGTCCATCAATCCAAATATGCTAAGGAGTTAATAACGAAATTCAAAATGAACAACTCCAAAAGCATAAGTACCCCCATGGCCACAAATGTAAAAATAGATAGTGACCCTGATGGTAAACCAATAGACCTTAAACTATATAGAAGTATGATTGGTAGTCTACTTTACCTTACAGCCAGCTGACCTGATATCCTTTTTGTTGTAGGAATGTGTGCTAGATACCAAACATGTGCTAAGGAAACGCACTTAGCAGCCCTAAAAAGAATACTAAGATACATTAAGGGCACCCTAAATGTAGGGATTTGGTATCCTAGGACCTCAACTTTTGACTTGTCAGGATACTCGAATTCTGCCTATGCTGGTTGTAAACTAGATAGAAAAAGTACAAGTGGAAGCTGCCAACTGTTAGGAAATAGTCTAGTAAGTTGGTACAGCAGAAAGCAACATTGTGTAGCTCTATCCACAACTGAAGCTGAGTATGTTGCCTTAGGAGAGTGTGTAGCACAACTCTTATGGATGATGCACACTCTTAAAGACTTCCAGCTCAACTACACCCAAACTCAAGTCTATATTGACAATATAAGCTCTATTAATCTAACTAAGAATCCAATTCAACACTCTAGAATTAAACATATAGAAATCAAATACCACTTCGTAAGAGATTATGTAACCAGGGGTGAGATAGTCCTTAAGCATGTAGACTCTAAATATAACTTAGCTGACATATTCACCAAACTCCTACCTGAGTCTGAGTTCAGCTCACTAAGAAGGCAGTTAGGATTATGCTTGGCAGAATAGGTTTACTCTACTTCTGTTTTGGTAAAACTGCTTTATTACTTGATTTTATAATCAGTTTCTACTTAATTTGAAAAATTATTTTTTATTTTTTTAAAATAATTTTCGACTTAGTTTTTAAGAAAAATTACCCCTTTCAAAACTAGGACTTTTTTGCAAATGGACTTAGCTTAGGCCCTAACTCTAGAACTGCATGCACCTATAGATCTAGAAGCCAGCATCTCACAAGCACCTTAGGGTACTTTTGATTGACAACCTAGAATGGGTTGAGATGCTTAGGTCTTTTCCTTAATTCAAGATGCTTTAAGTCAGTGCATCTGCAGTAATTGGGGCACTAAATACAATTAAACAGTAATCAGGTTAAGTGTCAAGCTTAGAAAATCTAACTTGAACATAACACTTAACTTGACTAACCCTAGCGAAAACTACTGTTTATTGTTGGATCTTGGATGCTAGAGGGGGGTGAATATAACCAGACACCGAAACTTAGTGCTTTTGAAATTCTGCACCTCAAATGTTAGTAGCACAGCGGAAGCTAAAGAAAATAGAGTATGCAGAAACGAAAACTTTAAGCTACAAGCAAACACAAGAACGCTAACAAGAGGATTTATAAGGTTCGGGGATAACTTGCCCCTACTCCTTGGCGTGCCCTTAAGATGGGCGATCCCTTGATCATCGGCAGATCAAGCCCCAAAAAATCCGGATAGTAAGCAACCTCCTTCTCGGTGGAGTAACCTCTCCACAGCGTTTCAACAGAGATAAAGTGTTAAGCACAATGAAACACAAGAAAGATCTTACTTAGCACTTAGAACAGACAAGAACACAAGCAGAACTTCTCCCGAGCTCCACCCAGCGCAGATCTCATGCAAGAACTCCCTTCTTCATATCTTCTAGCTGATGGACTCGCCAAGCCTCTTCTTTCTTCCTCCAAGTGCTCAAGTAACAGATGGTTGCTTCAAAGATCACAATCGCTTGCTCAAGAGATGATGGAACAGAGTTGTCGCAAGCACAAGTTATCGCAGAGTAGTTTCGTTTAGTTGTGTTGTGTTCTGTTGTTGAGACTTGTTCGCCACCAAGCGCTTAAGTCCCTCCACTGATCGCCAGGTCATAGCCATCTCACTGCAGCCTCCAGTTGCTCACCTGCAACACCCAGCCTACCACTGAGCTCTCCTGGACTCCCTGAGCTTCCCTCAGACCAGCTCCAGTCAGCAGCTCCAGTCAGCAGCCAGCGCCCGTTGCAACCTGAGATGGAAAATGGACAAACCTGCTCCAAGGAAAGACCTCCATTGACTCTCCTTGAGTGTTTGAATCCATCCCTATCACCTGCAGCTTAATCAGACCATTAGCACAGCATATCACACAGAGAATCATGCATCAGAGATTAATAGCAGGGAAATCAGATGTGTTCAGACGTGTTCAGAGCATCTGACAGTGCATTTTGAATTAAAGTGATCGGTCACCGGACCGATCCAGGGCTCGTGGATCGGTCACCAGACCGATCCACCGCTTTGCTGGGGCTCCCAGCTTTCGCCGTGACACAGGCCTGATCGGTCACTAGACTGATCAGGCTATAACCTGATCGGTCACCAGACCGATCAGGTAGCTCCCTCACCGATCAGGCTCCAGCCTGATCGGTTATAAGACGGAGTCCGCGACTCCTGATCGTTCACCAGAACGGTCTGAACAGTGATCCAGATCTGTCACCAAACCGATCAGGAGCAGATCAATAAGGTTCCCAAAACCTAATGGAAGCTCCCTGATCGGTCACCGGACCGATTAGGAGCAGAGCAGCAGGGGAACTCAACTCACTGTGAACTCCCTGATCGGTCACCAGACCGATCAGGAGTCGAGCTGTGAGTGAACTGCACGCTCTCTGATCGATCACCAGACCGATCAGGAGCCGAACATAAGGTTCCCAACCTCACTGTGTGCTCCCTGATCGATCACCAGACCGATCAGTCATCGCTGGATCGGTCACCAGACCGATCCACGAAGGAGCAGCTGCCAACTTCCCTGATCGGTCACCAGACCGATCCAGGGACTCCAACCTAGCCCTCTAAGATAGGATTTCATCCAACCTAGCCCTCCAAACTAGGACCTGACCCTCCAAGCCAGGATTTCATCAACCTAACCCTCCAAGTTGGGACTTTTCACCTAACTCTCCAAGTTAGGACTTTTCACCTAGCCCTCCAAGTTAGAACTTTTCACCCAACCCTTCAAGTTAGGACTTCATCCAACCTAGCCCTCCAAGCTAGGACCTGACCCTCCAAGCCAGGATTTCATCAACCTAACCCTCCAAGTTAGGACTTTTCACCTAACCCTCCAAGCTAGGACTTTTCACCTAGCCCTCCAAGCTAGGACTTTTCACCCAACCCTCCAAGTTAGGACTTTTCCACACCTAGCCCTCCAAACTAGGATTTTCACACCTAACCCTCCAGTTTAGGATTTTCCAACACCTAGCCCTCCATGCTAGGATTTTTCACACCATGCCTAATCCACGATTAGGACTTAATCACAATCATAATCATCAACCTAAACTAAAATCGGTGTCAACACCAAAACAACAATTAGGGTCAGACTGCATCAATAATCTCCCCCTTTTTGTTGTTTGACAACCCAATTTTAAGTTTAGGGATTTGAATCCATTAGTCTCAAATCAGAATTGTAGGAGAATCAGGATCCTCCCCCTACAATCATTAAACTCATAATGGTCTCTAAACTTAACCAACCTCACTCTCCCTCTTTGTCAAACACTGAAAAGGGTGTAGACAGGTTGTTAAGTTTAATCATACTCCCCCTCAACCCTAGGGGTATCCCAAAACAACATAAGATTGATTTAATTTTGTGAAACATATGACAACATATGAGAGAGATAAAGCATGGCAAAGCAATCACATGTAGCATATGAACATAGCATTATAAGCATAATCATAGTAACGTAGAATGAGGCATACGTGCAGATATCAATCATATAAACCACTAATAAGCATAAGATGGTAAGATATACATCAAAATCAGTCATAGTGGTAAGGTATAAAACATCCAGACAAATAATTAGATGCATGTCAATGCATCAAACTCAAGGCAAATGCGGCACAACGCCATAAAAGTCAAGTCATGAGGCATACAACCCGAAAGTCATACAATCCAAATAGTCAAATCATAAACAGATGCAGAGTATATCAACCATCGGCGGCGGCGGGGGGGGGGGGGGGTCATCATGCATAGGGTCATTCATCGTGGCATCATCAGGAACAACAGACCCAAGTGTAGTACTGCCGGAAGGCGCATCTCCAGGAAATGTGTGTCGGCGCCACTCATCATACCATGTCTGCTGCAGCATACGGACCTCGGAGACATCAGACTCCAACGCGATCAGTCTGCGATCGAAGGATCGAATCTCCGAGCGGAGCTCCTCTCGATAGAGCTTTCGCAAATGTAGATCCTGCTGGATGGTCCGATCGAGCTCTGAAATCTGCCAGCGCAGATCTGGCTCGGGCTCATAGTCATAGTCAGCAGTAGCAGCGGGATCCTCATGATGTGCAGCAGCATTTGCTGGTGCCTGAAAGGGTGGACCTCCCCCAGGTAGCTCGCCGAGACCCCTCCTATCCTTCCAAACCAAAGCCCGATCGTGATCCCGGATGATGATGCCAGACTTGGCAAATGCCCGCCGACCAAGCCGACAATCCTATTTGACCATGGGCACTGTCCTGCCCTTGGTGACATCAACAACTACTGACATAAGTCAGTCGGTGATGACGTGACCAAATGACATATAAACAGTGTGTCGGCTCAGCTCTCGATAGGATAAGATGGACTGAAAAATACTCTCCATGATATCAAAGTTCATGCGGCGGTGCATGCCATAAAGCATCAAGCAATGATAGGGTCGGATCTCAGTTAAGGGCTTGGAAGTGATCGGCAGGATACAGTTTGTGATTATCTTAAACAAAATGTAATCGGTAGGAGAGAGACGATGTGCTGCAAAAGTTAGAAAATTAGGACCTAACTTATCAAGACCAGCTGGGCGGGGATGGCCAAAGAAATGCTGATAAATGTCATCAGGAGTAACGTCCGCAAAAGGAGCCAACAGAGGGTCAGGAAGCTCAGGATAGATTGAATACAGGTTTGGCGATCGTCGACCGCCCAGATACTCCGCTAGAATCTCATAAGAGAAATCAAGATTTCTCTTTGCTACGCGGGTGGTGAATTCGAAGCCCCCTTGAGGCCCCTATTGAAGGTTGTTGTAGAACTGCGAGACAAGGTCATAATTTATCGTCCTTTCGAGGGAAAGGAGAAAGCCCAAGTTGTAGAAAGTGACGATCTCCACAATGGAGGGACAGTGTTCGGCCAGGAAAGGTCCATCAATGGACCGACAAGAAAGTAGCTTGAAAGTTCTGGATTGAAAGGCCTGCTCATGGGCAACATTGGGGAAACGAGAACTGGAAGAAGGTTGAGGCCTTCGGGAGGGCGCGGAGGAGGAAGGGGCTTTGCCCTTTGAGCTGCCCTCCACTGGTTATTTCCCCTTAGATGATTTTCTATTAATTGGAATGATCAAGAGTAGGTTCAATCAGTAGGGTTAAAGTCATGATAAGATCACGGCATGAAATGGGATTGATTAAATCATGATACAAGTTGATTATCATGGCACAAATCGAATCAAATGAAATGATCAGTGAAGTGAACACAAGTTTGATCATGTAATCAAAGACACAAGAGAAATCAAGTGAACACAAGGGTAAGGCATTGATCAAAGGTGATTAGATTTAATCAGTAACATGGCAAGGAAGGGTCACGGTAGAAACAGAGGGTCACGGCACAAGACACACCACAGCACAAAATGAAGAAAATGATTAGCTTCCAAAGATTATACATTGATGAAGTAATCAACAAATTAAAACACCACAGAACTTACTTAGGTGTCATGATGTTGATTTGAGAAGCTTCTGAAGTCTTGAAGGAGAGCTCGCGCAGGAGGAAGTTCTCGGCACAAGAAATGAGCGCAAGACCTTGAGCGAGAAAGGAACTTGCATAAGACAAGGAAGAGCTCGCAGGAAACCTTCTCAGGATCGCACACGCAGAGCAAGAGAAGGGAGATCGCACGTGCAAGGAAGAAGGAAAGGGGGTTTCGGCACTAAGGGGTTTTGGTCGGCTAGGGCTTGGGAGTAAGGGAATACACGAAGTTAATTGGTTGGTGGATCAGTCCACCAACCACAATTTAATGCGATTGAACGGATCACTGTTCGATCTGAGAGCTCCTAGACCGATCAGGCACCGGCCTGATCGGACTGGCCTGGTTCTGATCGGTCGGGTGACCGATCAGGCAGGCTCCTGATCGATCGGCTGATCGATCAGGAAGCGAATAGTAGGTTTCGGAGAGTGTTCTGTGAGCCCCCTGATCGGTCTGTGGATCGATCACCACAGGGTGTCAGATCGGTCCGGGGACCGATCCAGACCAACACAGAATGTTTGGTCAATTTTTTACAAAGTCTCTGTGACTCCTCTGATCGGTCTGTGGACCGATCACCATAGGAGGGAGCTAGATCGGTCCGGGGACCGAACAGCCCTACTCCTGATCGGTCCAGTGACCGATCAGGGTTCCTAATATTCCCTGACACAATCTGAAACTTCCAGTTTCAGACTTCCAAACGATTTCTGAAAGGATCTGATGAAGTTTATCGATCTTGGAAGTGATCCCTTGACTATAATTGATCCCTAAACAAGGATCAAAGGTCCTTATGGTTTTGGCAAATCACTTTGCTCCACCCAAGTGGAGTCAAACTCAATCAACAAACATTCAATCAATTTCAAACAAGATTGTGCTAAATTCAAGTCTCCAATCAAGTTTCCTTGATTGGAATGTCCAAGTATGATCATGGAGCCAAATACACATATGTTATGCATTGGTTTTCCCCATACTTGGTCACCGAAGTGATTTTTATCTCGTCAACTTAATTGCTCAAGGGATGCATTGACATTTTGAGAAATCAAGTTGATCCTAGCATCTCACCCCATTTCTAGCAAACAAAAACGTTTTGTTGAACCTTATAGTTTTGTGAGATGTCCCCAAGTTACCCAATTGTTTCCCAACAATTAGAAATAATCATGAAGGGTTTTGAATGTTTTTTAAATCCTATGAGGCGCGACACGTTCCCAACTCCCTTCTTAAGAAACTAAACTCATTTTCGGGGAGTGGTTTAGTGAAAATGTCAGCTAGATTTGATTTGGACTCTACATGTGAGAGTACAATATCTCCTCTAGCTACATGATCCCTAATGAAGTGGTGACGCACTTCAATATGTTTGGTCCTAGAATGATGGACTGGATTCTTGGTTAGGTTGTTTGCGCTAATGTTATTACACAACACTTGCACACAATTGTAACTTAATCCATAGTCCTCTAAAGTATGAATCATCCACAACAATTGCGATACGCTCTCTCCCATGGCGATATATGTTGCCTCGGTCGTGGAGAGAGCAACACAATGTTGCTTCCGACTTGACCAACTAACTAAGGATGAACCTAGGAATTGGCAGCCCCCACTTGTGCTTTTCCGATCCAACTTACATCCAGCGTAGTCGGAATCGATATAGCCAATTAGATCAAATGATTCGGTATGGGGGTACCAAAGACCTACTCCAATTGTGCCTTTAAGATATATCAAAATTCTCTTAACAACAATTAAGTGAGATTCCTTGGCACATACTTGATACCTAGCGCACATACCCACAGCAAAAAGTATATCAGGTCGACTAGTTGTGAGGTATAACAGACTATCTATCATGCTCCGATATTGAGTCAAATCAAAGGGTTTACCACTCTCATCATTGTCTAGTCTCGTGTTTGTAGCCATGGGAGTGGTTACCTCTTTTAAATCACTCATGTTAAATTTTCGAAGCATTTCTTGAGTATACTTTGATTGGTGCACATGGATTCCGTCGCGAGTTTGCTTGATTTCAAGTCTAAGGAAGAAGGTCAACTCTCCCACTAGACTCATTTCAAATTCACTCTCCATGTGTCCAATGAACTCATTTAAATAGCCCTTGTTGTTCGAGCCACAAATTATGTTATCGACATATACTTGGGCTACAAAAATATTGTCACCATCTCTTCGTAGAAATAGTATAGGGTCTATTTGGCCTCTAACAAAGCCTTTTTCAATTAGAAATGTCGACAACCGCTCATACCAAGCTCGGGGTGCTTGTTTAAGGCCATAAAGTGCCTTTTTGAGCTTGAACATGTGGTTTGGAAATTCAGAACTCTCAAACCCCGGAGGTTGTTCGACATAGACCTCTTCTCTTATTAAACCATTTAGAAAGGTCGATTTGACATTCATTTGATATAGCTTGAAACCTCGATGTGCTGCAAATGCAAGCATCAGTTGGATGGACTCTAATCGTGTCACGGGAGCATAGGTCTCATCATAATCAAGGCCTTCAACTTGACTATAGCCCTTAGCTACTAAGCGTGCCTTATTTCTTATGATTTCTCCCTTATGGTTTAGTTTATTCTTGAAGACCCATTTGGTTCCAATGATGGTGGTCTTCTTAGGTCTAGGGACTAAATCCCAAACTTGACTTCTGTCGAATTGACCTAGTTCATCTTACATGGCAATGATCCAATCAGGATCATTTAATGCTTCGTCAATTTTTCTAGGTTCAATTTTGAAAATCAGGGCAACTTCATTAGCCTCATTCCTAAAGAATGATCTAGTCGTAACCCCATGGTGGATGTCTCCAACAATTTGGTCTTGGGGATGACTAGAGACTAATCTAGTTTGTCTTGGTGTTGGTGGTGCTTCTTGAACGGTTTCACTAGACAATAATATCAAGATAGACATGCATGTCATACATGTCTATAAAATCCGAATAACGACTAAGCAGGTATAGAACAACTCAACAACAATAATATCAAGATAGACATGCATATCTTACATATGCAACAATCATAGCTCATATAAGTGCATCAAACACAAACAAATGCATAAAAGAAAATACGTATGCACATGATGCAATGACATGTGTCACCCCTGACGCCAGTCAAGCCGTCAACACATCCCATCTGTCTGACCGAGTGGGTAGGGCTGTGACAACTGTACCACTCCAACAACAATAATAACCAACAACAACAATAATACCACATAAGGCGTGGTTGAGTGGACAAGCTGCTGGGGAGTCTACACTCCAACCCCTATACATAGGGGGAGCTATACAGCTGCAATATCTCTCTATAAACAACGGTGAGGGTGAGCCACCAACAGCTCATCCCTCTAAAATAACGGTGAGGGTGTCACTATCTTGCATGACAGGATAAACACTCGCACACTAACCACTACCATGACAACATGTGCTTGAGTGAATCGAGCAACAATATGACTAACGACGGCTTAACCAAATGTAAGCCAACAGTCGTTAGTATGCAACGTGCAAGTATGGTGCATGATATACGATGCACGAACAACCGAAGCAACCACGATGCAATAAAATCCAACGAGTGAAACATGCATCGATACAACCAACCAGAAACCGAAATCCAACGATTATGCATCTACACTACTAGGTAGGGTATTTCTAATGTCAAATAAACCTTATTGTGTTTAATGAACTTCTAAGTGCTCGCGTACAAGCGGCACTTTACTGAACAGAAAATCAATAGAGGACTGTACGGATACAAACTTGGAATACTCGAAGATCAACGAAGAATAAGTCTCAACGGCGATGTTTAAATAACGACAAAGAACAAGGTCAAGCAACCTATAAGACATAAACTAGCCATGCTTTATGGTAAAAGAACTACTCGAGTATAAAGGAGAAATACCCGCCTTTTATTGAAGAACGTGACTGAAATAACCTCTTCACGATCACCGAACGAGTCCCAAAATTCAGGGTCCTGTATCAAGGACATAACTTTAGCTATTTATACAATTATTAAAATGGCTAAATTAACCACCAAACTACATTAGGCTTAAACCCTAATCATAATCCAACTGAACGGAAACTAATTCCAACACATAACATTAACGGTTAACCTAATCCACTAATAGCCCCCAGGAATCATCCAAAACCAAAATACCATATTAATTACCCAACTATCATAGCTCACGGCAGTGCTCCTCTAAACCAGAAAAATTACAACAACCTCAATCCAGCAAATCTTCTTACTTGGACAAAACCCCAAACAAGATCGCTACCCCAACCTAAGCTCTCGGCATGAAGTGTCCAAATCAAGAAGATCCAACTACAGAACTCAAACCAAACACAACTTGCGGCAACACTTAACACCAAATCAACTTCCAAACAGAATACTCCAAAACCAAATTGCTATATGTATATAAAAAGAAAACATGAATCTGATTCGGAAATTAGGTTATCCCTACTAATCCAACTGAACCTAACTGCCATTACCTGCGATAGTGTGTCGGCGGTTGTCACACAGGGAGGGGGTGTGCTGCGAGAAAGTAGAACTCACGCTGAGGGGTCGACCATTCCCTTCGCACAGAGAGGGCAACTCGACTAGGGTTCCACGCGATGAGCGGCGTCGGGATGAAACTGGTTGGGAGGCGTCGCACTACGATTTCTCACTAAGAGGAGTCGTCGCCGGCTGAGGGAGGAAGGAGAACGAAGATGCTGCGGCGGAAACTGTTGGCGTCGAGCAGAGGTGACGGCGTCGGCGTCGGGGGAAGAGGCGACGGCGGCTAGGGTTGCGGCGTCGAGGCGGAGAGGGGGAAATCGAGAAGGAGAGGTCTTGGAACTGAATCGGGGAGAGGCTAAAAGGTTTTAATATAGTTTTTTTTAAAAACAGTTTTACATAAAGGCCCTCCAAGTTTGGAAAATTACAACTAAGCTCTTTATTTCAAAATTTTCCATTTAGCCCCCTGAAACTCGGTATTTAACATTCTCCCCAACTAACAAAAATTTGGTCTCCAAATTTAGATAGTAAAGCACAACAAATACTAGTCAACCACAACCAGGTACTAGTCAACAACAACAGGTATCAACACCTCAGATATAATACTCAACACCTCAGATATAATACAAATACGAAATACAACTCAGAATACAACTCAACCATACGCACCTCAAGTAAATAGATGAGAATATCGAGCTCTGATCGTATCCTCGAGCTCCCAAATAGCTGCCTCATCAGAGTGGTGCTGCCAATCAACTCATTGGTAAACTAGTCGACTGAAAACAATTTTACTTTACGAATCCATCAACTCAAACCTCATCAGTCAAGTCCACTAGTTAAAATCATCTTCAAATGGTCTCGTCTCCAAATTAAATTGGGAATCCAGCTGAATGCCTAGTTGACTCAAGCTAGACTGCTCACCAATAGAATCTTATCTAGTACACAGTTGATTGTCACACTAATGCCATTGGCTTAAACATCTAAGGTTTGGTCCTTATATTTAAGAAAATAAGTTCATGTATATCTAGTAAAATCATCAATGATAACAAAGCAATATCTACTTCCATTCAATGATATGATAGTACTACAATCAAACAAGTCCATATGAAGTAAATCCAATGCGGTAGAAGTACTTATAGTGCTTTTATCTTTATGTGCAAATTTGTTTGTTTACCCATTTGACATGCATCACAAATCTTTTCTTTCTCATACTTGATGCTCAACAAGCCACGAACTAATCTCTTGTTGGTCAACTTTCAGATATTCTTCATGTTTACGTGTGCTAGTCTCCAGTGCCAAAGGGTGGACTCTTCTTCTTTTGACATGAAACACTTAGCAAAAACATTAGTAGCACTTTTAAAGGATACTTGGTAAATGTTATCTACTTTTGTTCCTACTAGTACCGTATCCAAGGTGTCATGTTGTCTAACTAGACATTGACTTGGTTGAAAATCAATTGTGTAACCCATATCACACAATTGACTGACACTTAGGAGATTAAAAGTCATCCCCTTGACTAGAAGGATATTTTTAATTCTAAGACATTCGGATATTTGAATGTCTCCTATTCCTATGACCTTAAGACTACCATTATTACCAAAGGAAACATTACCTCTATTTTTGCATTGAAGGGTAGTAAATAATGATTTATCACCGGTCATGTGTTTGGAGCACCGACTATCAATGAACCAAGTTGATAGATGCTCCCCCTCAATCACAACCTACACAATTCGAAAAATAGAAGATTTAGGTACCCAAACCTTGGGACCTAAAGCACCTACTAAACAAGACTTAGGCACTCATGCCTTGACAACTTTCCTTTGAACCTTGGGTGTCTTAATTGGTCTAACACCAGTCCTAGACATTAAAGACACAAATGATGGTTCTTTGGGTCGGTAACCAATACCGACCCTATTGTAGACTGCCCTTTGGGCATTCAAAATCATGTCTAAGGTCTTTGAGCTTGTTGAGAACTTCTCAAGAATATTCTTGAGTCTCTCAACTTCACACTTCAATGATTTGTTCTCTTCCTTTATCAATTCAACATGCAAATCATCAACACCCTCATCCCTAGAGGATTCAATTTTTCAACCTCAAGTTTCAATGATTTGTTTTCATCCTCTAGCAATTCTACATGCAAGTCATCAACATTTTCATCCATAGAGGATTTCAATGATTCAACTTCTAATTACAATGATTTAACCTTATTTTTTGACTTTTTCAACAAATTGGTTAAGCATGCAATCGCTTTATAGCATTTCTCAAGTTCGGGAGTGAGTACCTCTTCATCATCTGAAGATGATGAAGCCGCGTTTGAGGAGTCGGAGGATTCATCACTACATTCTTCTCCTTCAATTGCCATGAGTGTCACATGCCATGTACTCTTCTCCTCCTTCTCTTCATCGGACGAACTTGAGGAGGATTCATCCCAAGTGGCCTTCTTCTTCTTCTTGGATTTCTCCTCTTTCTTCTTGGATTTCTCCTCCTTCTTCTTTAGCTTTGGGCATTCACTCTTGAAATGCTCTTTCCTGCCACACTCATAACAAGAAACATTAGACTTATCAACTTTAGCTTCACAAGGGTTACCTTTACCCTTGAAGCGTCGACCCTTCGTCATCATCCTTCGAACAAAATTTGCCATCTCAGAGGAAGAAGACCCGCTGCCATCTCCCTCAGAATCGAACTCGGATTCGGATGAGGATGAAGATGAAGAGGCTTCCATCTCCTTCTTCTTCTTCTTCTTGTTGGATCGTTCCCCTGCAACTAAGGCAATCCCCTTTTCCTTGGGGCCTTTGTTAGCCATTTCATGAAGTTCCATCTCACAAAATAAGTCATCTAACTTTACAATTGATAAGTCCTTGGAAACTTGTAGGCATCCACCATAGATGACCACAAAGCATTCCTTGGAAATGCTTTTAACACATACCTCACAAGGTCGCGGTTCTCGACCTTTTCATCAATAGAGTGGAGACCATTCAATACCTCTTTGAATCTGCTGTGGAGCTCACTTACGGTTTCATTCTCCTTAATGGAGAGGTTTTAGAGGTGGTTGAGGAACAAATCCCTCTTGGCGATTCTTGAATCTCAGGTTCCCTCATGAAGTTCAATGAGTTTATTCCACAAATCTTTCGCACTTGTGAATGGACCAACCTTGATGAGTTGGTCTTTGTTCATGCCACATTGTAGGGTCACCACCGCCTTCGCGTCGGCTTCACTCTTTCGGGTTTGTTCAGCCGACCAATGCCAAGACTCTAGTTCTTTGCCTTCATCATCCTTTGGAGGGATAAAGCCCTCCTTCACAGCGAACCTAGTGTTGATATCCATCTTTAGATAGTACTCCATCTTCGATCTCCAATATTGGAAATCTGCTCCATCGAAGAAGGGAGGTCGAGTGGTGCTAAAGCCTTCTCTCAATGCCATTGATGATAGCTCTCGGTTGTTAATCCGCTTGTACAGAGTTCCAAGCTCTGATACCACTTGTTGGATCTTGGATGGCTAGAGAGGGGGGTGAAAATAGCCAGACACCGAAACTAAGCGCTTTTGAAAAGAACTGCACCTCAAATGTTAGTAGCACAGCGGAAGCTAAAGAAAACAGAGTATGCAGAAACGAAAACTTTAAGCTACAAGCAAATACAAAACACTAACAAGAGGATTTACAAGGTTCGGGGATAACTTGCCCCTATTCCTTGGCGTGCCCTTAAGGTGGGCGATCCCTTGATCGTCGGCAGATCAAGCCCCGGAAAATCCGGATAGTAAGCAACCTCCTTCTCGGTGGAGTAACCTCTCCACAGCGTTTCAACAGAGATAAAGTGTTAAGCACAATGAAACACAAGAAAGATCTTACTTAGCACTTAGAACAGACAAGAACACAAGCAGAACTTCTCCCAAGCTCCACCCAGCGCAAATCCCACGCAAAAACTCCCTTCTTCGTGTCTTCTCGATGATGGACTCGCCAAGCCTCTTGTTTCTTCCTCCAAGTACTCAAGTAACAGATGGTTGCTTCAAAGATCACAATCGCTTGCTCAAGAGATGATGGAACAGAGTTGTCGCATGCACAAGTTGTCGTAGAGTAGTTTCGTTTAGTTGTGTTGTGTTCTGTTGTTGAGACTTGTTCACCACCAAGCGCTTATGTCCCTCCACTGATCGCCAGGTCACAGCCATCTCACTGCAGCCTCCAGCTGCTCACCTGCAACACCCAGCCTACCACTGAGCTCTCCTAGACTCCCTGAGCTTCCCTCAGACCAGCTCCAGTCAGCAGCTCCAGTCAGCAGCCAGCGCCCGTTGCAACCTGAGATGGAAAACGGACAAACCTGCTCCAAGGAAAGACCTCCATTGACTCTCCTTGAGTGTTTGAATCCATCCCTATCACCTGCAGCTTAATCAGACCATTAGCATAGTATATCACACAGAGAATCATGCATCAGAGATTAATAGCAAGGAAATCAGATGTGTTCAGACGTGTTTAGAGCGTCTGACAGTGCATTTTGAATTAAAGTGATCGGTCACCGGACCGATCCAGGGCTCGTGGATCAGTCACCAGACCGATCCACCGCTTTGCTGGGGCTCCCAGCATTCGCCGTGACACAGGCCTGATCGGTCACCAGACCGATCAGGTAGCTCCCTGACCGATCAGGCTCTAGCCTGATCGGTTATAAGACGGAGTCCGCGACTCCTGATCGTTCACCAGAACGGTCTAAACAGAGATCCAGATCGGACACCAGACCGATCAGGAGCAAATCAGTAAGGTTCCCAAAACCTAATGGAAGCTCCCTGATCGGTCACTGGACCGATCAGGAGCAGAGCAGCAGGGGAACTCAACTCACTGTGAGCTCCCTGATCGGTCACCAGACCAATCAGGAGCCGAGCAGTGAGTGAACTACACGCTCCTGTTGGTGCCCCGGTTGGTTTTGATGTGATCAACCAAGTTAGGTTAGGTCCTGTTGGTTTTAATCTCTCTGCTAAGTGTGCAGGAACTTAGGTACGGAGGAAGTCGAGCGTAAGACGCAACGGACGAGAAGGATTGCGCGGGGAAGTGAGCCGACGGGCTCGATGCAATCTGTGGGACGCGGAAGTTGCGGAAGAGTACGCCGATGGACCAAGAAGGACATTCGCGACGTCCAAGGGACGAGAAGCCGGAAGGAAGCGCGCTCGAGGGGCGAAAGGTCGGAGTCGGGTTCGGGTGAGCCTAACTCCGGTTGGTCAGAAATCATCCAGAAGATCTACTTACGAACAGTCAACCAAGTTGCCTTTGACTTGGACTTGGATCAAGACGAACACTTGAATTAAAGTCTTTTATAAAAGCTTTTATATTAAAGCTTTTAATTAAAGCTTTTATATTAAAGCTTTTAATTAAAGCTTTTTAAAGCTCTTATAAATCACACGTGGATCACACTTTACCAGCTTTTAATTAAAGCTTGTGTGAAGTGTTTTACAAGCTCCACACGTGGATCACAATATACAGCATTTTAGTCAAAACTTATCAAAAGTTTTGAGAAGCAATCGGACAAAAAAAATCAAGATGAAGCGTTGGTGAAGAAAAGTTGATCCCGAGATTTCTTCTGCACACAAGCACACGTGGAGGGCTTGCTTCGATTGCCATCCGAAGCCTTCAAAGGAGCCGATTAAAAGAGATAAATATTTATCTCTTTTTTAATTAGAGTTTATCCATTTATGAATCAACTGTCCAGATTTATCTTCCTGTACTATAAATAGGCTTAAAAATTTAGAGGTAGAATCAATCAATTCTATTGTAATTCTCTAAGTTTAGTGATCTTCAATTGTAAGGCATCTCCGCCACAAGGAGAATTTTTTTTGAGCTTTAACCGTCTTGGAAGCAACGACCAAGTTGCAACCAAGTTTTTTTTTAGACGAGTTTCCACCACTTTTCATTTTTTTTTTACCGTCTATTCACCCCCTCTAGCCGGACCAACCCGATCCAACAGCTCCCTGATCAGTCACCAGACCGATCAGGAGCCGAACAGAAGGTTCCCAACCTCACTGTGTGCTCCCTGATCGATCACCAGACCGAGCAGTCATCGCTGGATCGGTCACCAGACCGATCCACGAAGGAGCAGCATGCCAACTTCCCTGATCGGTCACCAGACCGATCCAGGGACTCCAACCTAGCCCTCCATGCTAGGATTTCATCCAACCTAGCCCTCCAAGCTAGGACTTGACCCTCCAAGCCAGGATTTCATCAACCTAACCCTCCAAGTTAGGACTTTTCACTTAACCCTCCAAGTTAGAAATTTTCACCTAGCCCTCCAAGCTAGAACTTTTCACCCAACCCTCCAAGTTAGGACTTCATCTAACCTAGCCCTCCAAGCTAGGACATGACCCTCTAAGCCAGGACCTAACCCTCCAAGCTAGGATTTTATCAACCTAACCCTCCAAGTTGGGACTTTTCACCTAACCCTCCAAGTTAGGACTTTTCACCTAGCCCTCCAAGCTAGGACTTTTCACCCAACCCTCCAAGTTAGGACTTTTCCACACCTAGCCCTCCAAGCTAGGATTTTTCACACCTAACCCTCCAGGTTAGGATTTTCCAACACCTAACCCTCCATGCTAGGATTTTTCACACCATGCCTAATCCATGATTTGGACTTAATCACAATCATAATCATCAACCTAAACTAAAATCGGTGTCAACACCAAAACAACAATCAGGGTCAGACTGTATCAACATTTATAACAGTTAGTAAGTAGCTAATTGGGTTAGACAGGACCCGAAAGAGATAATTCAAATTGATTTGGTCCAGTTTATACATTCAATTGGTTCAGTACAGCACCTTACTTTATTTGCTATATTGTTTTACAATATTTTTTTTTATATATGGCAAAGGGGGAGAGATTGGAAAGGAGAGAAGAGAAGGTTTAAAATTTTTTTCGAATTTCAAAACTTTATCTCCTTTTTTCAAAAAGTAAATTTCAAAACTTTATCTCCTTTTTCAAAAAGTAAAATTCCTTTAGTCAATTGCCTTTCACTTGGCTTAAATTATTTTCAAAAATTCTAAGCACTTGGCTTAAACTATGTTCAAAAATACTAAGCACTTGGCTTAAATTATTTTCAAAAATTCCTTTCACTTGGCTTAAATTATTTTCAAAAATTTCTAATCACTTGGATTAAATTATTTTCAAAATTATTTCTAAGTACTTGACTTAAGCTATGTTTTCTCTAAGTACTTAATTTAAATTTAACTAATAGAAAAGTTTCTAAGTATTAATTTTTCCTTGAAAACATTCTAAAGTGCTAAAGAGGTTGAAAATTTTTTTCACAACTCAAAAATATGGTAAAAATTCTTTTTGTATTAAAAACTTCTGAATTAGTTTAGAAAATTTTCTAAAGTGTGAAAACTAAATATTTACTTGAAAATTTTCTAAGTGTAAATTCTCTAAGTGCAAATTTTCTAAGTGCCCAACCCAAAAAATGTTGTTGGAAATATGTTCTAACATTTTTTTGAAAAATATTTTCTAACTTACATTTTTTGAAAATATTCTAAGTATTGAAAAATCAATTCCTTTTTAAACTTAGAAACATTTTCAAACCTCGCGAACCTTTGAAAAACCTAGGGGGAGATTCCTTCCAGGGGAGGAAGTTAAATTGGCATTTTACCTGTCTTTTTAAACTTAACTTTTTGAACCGGGTTGTCATAAATCAAAAAGGGGGAGATTGTTGGTGCAGACAGCACTTAAAGTCGAACCTGGGTTTTGATAATATCAAAGGGTTCAAAAGTTAAGATGCTATTTTGGTTTAATATGTTCACTGAGTGTGCAGAATGAAGTCCTGGCGAAGGGCTGCTGGGCACCTAGCGAAGGACTGCTAGGCATCGAAACCCCAAGACATGGCGAAGGGCTGCTGGGCACCGGGCGAAGGGCTACTAGGAGTCTAAGACCTGGCGAAGGGCTGCTAGGCACCTGGCGAAGGACTGCTCGGAATCTAAGACCTGGCAAAGGGCTGCTAGGCACCTGGCGAAGGACTGCTTGGTACCGAAGACCTGGCGAAGGACTGCTAAGCACCTAGCGAAGGACTGCTGGGCAAATGTCCAACCGGAGGAGCCGGTTGGCAAAAGGTAAACTCTCCTGAGAGGAGTAGGTGAGGACGCGTTCCCCGTCAAGGGAACAGTAGGCGTCAATTCGACCTAGGGTTCTATTTGGGAGACCCGAAGTCAGAACCAAGACAGCTACGGCTGTAAAAACTAACTAACATTCTTGCCTTATTTGTTGTGGAACTAACCTTGGATGCAGGGACCAAAGGAATGTGTTTCTGCAGCTCAGAACGCCCCAAAGGAGAAACACAGCAGCTGGGCTAGGCGCCCGGAAGGTCCCGGGCGCCTAAGGTCAAAGCCAAACGAGCAGTTAAGCAAGAATAGCTTCGAAAGCTTACTGGGACAGGCGCCCTGATGGTCCCGGGCGCCCCCGATGTCCGGCGCGCCCTGGGTCCAAGCCAATTTGTGATCGAAGAAAAATCAGCCACGAAGCCAGCAGACCAAATCAACCGGGGCGCCCCCGTCAGCTCCTAGGCTGATTCTGGAGGGATAAGAGCTGACCGAGCTGCGGATGAGGTTTCTTGGATCCGAAGGCATGTGTCAGTCGCCCCCGACGTCCCAGGCGCCCCCAGGAGCAGTATAAAAGGGGCTCGACCCCTAAGGCTTCGAAATAACTTTTTCCAACGCCTCCAAGCTCTTCGTTCAAGCGCTCTGCTCCGGCAAACCCCGTTCTCGACATTCTAGCGCCGACGACGACCCTCTGCTCCGAAGTACGATCTACACCGGGCATCAGTAATGAAGAGTACATTTGTTTATTTATTGCAATAATATTGTAACAATTTCTATAAACTTTTGCGCTACTATAGAATTGCCCGCAGTAAACGGTCAAGGCCCGTGGGCCTTGGAGTAAGAGTCGAACGCTACTCCGAACAAGTAAAACCACTTGAGTTCTGTGTGTGTGTTTTGTTTAACTTCCGCTGCGTACTTTCTCTTTTTAATCTGAAACATTTTTACGATATTCACCCCCCCCCCCTCTATCATGTCTTCTCGATCCAACAGCAGAGGGGTCGAAGCCCCGTATATAGGCTTCATACGGGCGCCTGATACGTTGGGGGCGCCCCTACAAACTTGGTCAAACCTTATCCCCACGCTGACCTCGCCGCGGCTGATAAAACCTCTGAACAGGGCGCCTCGGACCTCCCAGGTGCCTAACTCAAAGCTAATCTCTATTTTGAACTCGAAACAGCAAATATAGCTTTCAACTTGGGCACCCGTATCATCCCGGGCGCCTGAATGGAAGCCTATTCTGCATACTTCACGAAACTGCCATTTTCCTCTTTGGGCTAGGCTCCTGAACCTCACTGGGTGCCTAGCTTAAGAGCTTCAAACCCAAGACTAGGTTTTCCTCTTTGATCTAGGCGCCCCATCAATAGGGGCGCCTGGGTTGGCTGCTTTCCAGCCTCTCGCCTGCTTTGTCTCCGGTTCTTGGTACCTGCAAGATCCATAAACACAAAGCAAATATACATACAATGTTAGCCTTAAGGACTTGGTTCGGACTTCGGATTTCCACGAAACCCTAGGTCGAACCGACGCATGTTCCCACCCCCGAGAACGCACCTTTCACCTACTCCTTTCAGGAGACGGTTGCCACCCAGTCCTTCGAGTGGACTTTTGCTTAGCTTCTGATACTCTCGGATCTCGAGACGTCCGAACCCCGACCCGTCTCTACTTCTGTCCTTAGTCATCGCTCAGCTAAGTTACTCAGTCCCTCGGACCAAGACTTCGTGCCCAAACCCTAAGTCCAGGACTTCGGTGCCCAACCCTCGGAGCAGGTCTTCGGTGCCCAGCCCTTTTCCAGGACTTAGTACCCAATCCTCGATCAGGACTTAGTGCCCACCTTCCGAGCAGGTCTTCGGTGCCCAGCCTTTTGCCAGGACTTAGTGCCCAATCCTCGATTAGGACTTAGTGCCTAATTCCCCGAACCAGGACTTTTTGCCTAGATTCACTAGGACTTTGGTCCACTTTATTACTTCTCTCTTAACTCCCCTTTGTCTGTTCAATGTATCACTGACTTAAGTCTATTGTCAAACATTAAGACACTTAGAGGAGGACATCACTGATGCAACTTGCACCAACAACTTCAAGGAGGTACAGAGGCTGAACGGCAAGATTACAACTTTATTCAAATTTATCTCCAAGTCTGCCGACCGGACCCTGCCCTTCTTCAAAATTCTGAGGAAGGTAGTCAAATTCGACTGGGATGATCAATGTGAGAAGACGTTTGTAGATTTGAAAGCGTATCTGGCCGAGCTCCCCATCCTCTACAAGCCAGTGGAAGGGGAGACGTTATTCGTCTACCTGTCGGCGACTGAGCAAGCGGTAGGCTCTGCACTTATCCGAGAAGAAGGCATGGTACAGTACCCGGTCTACTTCTTCGGACACCTCTTGAAGGATGCAGAGACGCGTTACACCATGATGGAGAAGTTGGCCTACACCCTGGTCTTAATGGCCTGGAGGCTCAGGCCGTATTTTTTAGCACACCCCGTTGTGGTCCTCACCAACAGTCCGCTAGGAAGAGTTCTCACCAATCCGGAAGCCTCAGGTCAATTAATCAAGTGGACAACGGAGCTCAGTGAGTACGGGATTGAGTACCAGCTCCATACTGCTATCAAGGCACCGATCCTCTCGGATTTCATGCTCGAGTCTATCCCAGAGCCCGAAGTTGAAGGGTTTGGAAGATTTATGTCGATGGGTCCTCCAACAGCAGACATAGTGGAGTGGGAGTACTAATGGTTTCCCCCCGAGGGATACATTACACCTATCTATTCGGATCCACTTCAGAGCCACCAACAATAAGGCCGAATATGAAGCAATCTTAGCAGGCTTGCAAGCAGCCAAGCATGTGGGAGTCGCTCGGGTGGTTGTGCATTCAGACTCTCAGCTTGTGTCGCAGCAGATAAAAGGCGACTTCGAAATAAAATGTGAACGTCTACAGAGGTATGTAACCCACTATGAGCAACTAAAAGCCTCCTTCAGGGAGGTTACACTGCAGAAGATCTCCCGGGCAGACAATGTTAAAGCAGATGAGCTAGCTAAGTTAGCTAGCTCCATCTCAGCCTGGCAGTTGGACGAGCCTAGTACCACCGAAGTGACAGTGGCTCAAATTGAAGAGGAAGTTGAAAGTCAAGACATTATAGATTGGAGGGATACATACGTGGAGTTCTACGCAAAGGAAATGTCCCGACTGGAGGTCAAGGAAGTCGATTATTTCGCCGTCGGGCTGCTTGGTTCACTTTGGTTGGAGATCAACTATACCAAAGAGTCTTCACCCGGCCACTCCTCAAATGTGTTGGAACAAAAGAAACAGACTATGTGATGCGAGAAGTGCATGAAGGCATTTGTGGGAGTCACATTGGGGGAAGGTCTCTGTCTAGGAAGATTATCCTAGCAGGGTACTTATGGCCCAGTTTGCAAGTTGACGCTATCAAGTTCGTAGCCAGATGCGAGGCCTGCCAGAGACATCAGCATGTGACTCATCGACTAACTGAACCCCTACGAGTCTCCATAGTGTCTTGCCCATTCGATCAGTAGGGCATGGATATTGTAGGCTCATTTCCCATCGGAACTCAACAAAAGAAGTTCCTGTTAGTTCTCGTGGATTATTTCTCCAAATGGGTGGAAGTTGAGCCTCTGGCACACATCACAGAAGCAGCTATGATGAAGATCCTATGGATGCCTGGTCGTGGTGTTGCGGATGCCCGACCAGGAGCTGCTTAAAGCCCTACTATCTCGCAGTGCTGTGGATGTCCGAGGTGAGTAGGTCTGGTCGTGGTGCTGCGAATGCCCAACACGGAGCTGCTTAAAACCCTACTACCTCACGGTGCTGTAGATGCCCTAGGTGAGTAGGTCTGGTCGTGGTGCTACGGGTGCACGACTAGGAGCTGCATAAAACCCTACTACCTCGCGGTGCTGCGGATGCCCGAGGTGAGTAGGCCTGGTCGTCGTGCTACGGATGCCCGACAACGAGCTACATAAAACCCTACTACCTCGAGGTGATGCGGATGCCCGAGGTGAGTAGGCCTAGTCGGGGTCCTACGGGCGCCCGACCAAGACCAGGACCCACTTAAAACCCTACTACCTCGCGGTGCTGCGGATACTCGAGGTAGGTAGACTCGGTCTTGGTGTCACTCCTTTGTCTGACTCGCCTGCATGGTTGAGACATTTCTTTATGGTTACCTAGCGGGACTTGGTGGGCCTCGTAGTCTCCTTCGTGTTGCCAAGTTCCAAGGTTCTCGTTATGCTTGGGACCCCTTAGTTCAACGTGGAGCTATGATCTCTTGATCCTTGGCTAGGAACCAAATGATCCTACCTCGAGTGAAGTCCAAGGGCGTAAAGGGGTCGTTTGTCGCAAGAATCCATAACGTAAAAGAAAACGAAAAGGACTCCCAGCATACAAAGGGAAGAAATGAAAGGGGTTCCATTAAAGATTCTTGGTTACACCTGGTAGCCACATGCTGAAGCAACAAAATGAATGGAAATGAAGCGCGATGGCTATGACTCCTCTATCGGGGTCGATGCTTGTTTCAGCTTGCCCCCCCCCCCCAACCTGACATGCCTGTATTCATCTAGAGCCTCCCTTGCGGTCGCTTACTCCTTAGAGTGTCAGGGGAGAACGCTTGTTCTTCATGTTATTGGCTCACCCCCTTACTTCCTGGATTAGGACGGAACCTTACAGCTTCGTTACTACTCGGGCCAGTGACAGATGTAACATAAGGAGCTAAAAGTACCCAGTGAGATGGAGGGATGCAAAAATACTTTCCCTTTCAAATAATGATTACACCAGGAGTTCAAAATAGGAAAGTACAAATACAAAAATAAAAGATAGATGGCTCTGGCTGGGAGAATTCTCCTATAACTCCTTGTCTTCTGGAGGAAGCTCATCCCAGTCCTGGTTGATGCTCAGGAGGCTCAGGTCAGCATTAGGCTTCGGGAGTTGGGCCTTCTGGAGCTGGCGGATGGCACCGTCGAAACCCTGTTGTAGGCGCTTCATGACTTGTCCGACCAGAATATCGCTGAACTCGTCGGACTACAAGAACCTAGCCTTAAATGCCTGTCTCCTTTATCCGAGATGCCTCGGCAGCCTTGAAAGCTTGTAGTTCAACCTCGATTGCCTCCTTGGACACCCTCAGTTGAGCCACCTCGGAAGACCTTTTGTCCTGGTCTTCTAGGATATCCTTGAGTCACTTTGAGGTGGTCGAAGCTTCTGATCAAGACTGGGTGGCATCTTCCTCGAGCTCGGTCAAGCGATCAGTGGCCGCAATGATATCTGTTACTTTCTGGGCCAGCTGATGTGCCTGGTCTTTGATGCACTCGTTTAGTTTTTTGGTGGAGGTTTCCAGGAGTTTAACATCCCCAGCCAACTTCTTCTCTTTCTCCTGAAGTTGGTCCTGCTCCTGGGTCATCTTGAGCAAGTCCTCCGAAAGTGCCACTGCCCGGGCAGACACCAGTCGCTCCCTGTTGCGGGAACTATGAAGACCCGACTCTAGGGCTAGCAAATTCTCCAGATGGTGCTCCACCTTCGCTCGGAGAGCCCTACTGACCTCTAGTTGTAGGAGCCTCGCTCGATGGGTGTGGTTAGCGTTGGCCTCCACCTTCAGTGCGCTGCGGGTCAGGGACTCAACCTCTTTCCATGAGTATAAATGACGATCGACGGTGAGGCAGTCCTGAACAGCCTATTACAGCATGGAGAGGTTAAAATACATACAGCAAAATAAACTGTGAAATCAGGAACCCTTACCTTCAGGAGAGACTCACGAAGATTAGTCAAAGGCCTGGCCGTGGTGCGCGCCAGGGGCAAGGAGTCTCTGGATGGGAGAAGACGATGGACAGCGGGAGCCCCTGGGGGCACGGCGGAAGGACCAGCGACATCCTCGTCAGAGCTGGAGGCCCCCTTGGAGGGACGACCCTCAGCAAGGGCATCTCTGATTTGAACTGGGGGAAGGGGTCCGGATGATTGGGAGGCCTCCTTCGATGAGGCTTCTAGCATCTTGCGTAAGCACTCCAACTTCAGGTGAGGCCTGGTGGACACTGCGCGTTTCCCTTTGGAAACCTTGGCTGAAGCCATAGAAGGGGCGGCTGTGGAGGAGCTGGTGGCCTGACCCCCAGTCTCTGGAGTGATCGCTTGCTTGTAATGATGAGACAGAGGGAAGGTGTCCTCATCATCGGGCACGGGGATGCCCACCTCTAGAATGGAGGGGAGCTTGCTGGCATCAAAGCAGCACAGCCCCTTCCACTTGAATGGACGTTCCTCGCGGCGCTTCCTCTTGGGTTGCCTTGATGGTTTGGGTTGTTGGGTATCATCTACCTCCTTCTTCGCCTCAATGATGACCAGAGGCAGGGTGGCCTCCTAGGTGATGTCGGTCTCTTGGGGGACGAGTGATTCTGAAGCCCCTTGGTCAGCAGCCGGCTTAGTCCTCTCTAGGGCCTCCATCCGCTCTAATGCTAAGAGTTCGCCAGCAGACTCCGTGGCTGCTTCTGAAGTTTCGGAGGAGGCAGTTGGCGCGATGAGAAGGGTCGGAGGAGGCGCCAGAGCCTCCTTGTTGGCTTCATTCCACTTAATGAGCCGGTTCATCGCCCTCTACAACATGATGTCCTCTGTAGTAAACAAGCAAGGGAACATCAGTTATCATTAATGGACATTTACAAAGACAACAAACTTACCGAGGTTGGGGCTGATGCTGGTGACTTTGGGGCTGAGGCCCGCTCGTTACAACATCTCCTCATAGTGCACCAGGCTCGGGCCGTTGAACTCTATACCCGATAGGATACTCCTAGCTCGTTGGTAGGCTGGGTCTTACTGGAAGTCTCCTAGCTCCGGCGGGGTCGGTAGGTCTTCCCTCCATCGAAGGGAGCTGAAGGGGAGTTGGGGCAACCGAAGTAAAAAAAGAACCTCTCTTTCCATCCCTTATGGGAAGAGGGGAGTCCACCTGAGAACCTATGGCCGAGATGCGTCGTAAAACTAAAGGCCCCCTAGAACTAGTAGGAATGAAGAACAAATGGAAGAAACGGAGGGCGAGAGGGATATCAAAGAGCTTAAAGATGATATACGCCCTACCCATCTAAGTGAAGGTGTTGGGCGCCATTTGATGGAGGGGGATGTCGAAGTAAGAGGAAACCCCGGTGAAGAAAGGAGGAAGGGGAAACGGAGCCCTAGCTCCACCTACCCTAGAAAGAAGGTGAAGAATCCTAGAGGGGGTTCTACGGGTGATTGATCTATCATACGGACTTCTACGTCCATCTCGGTCGGAATGTCATAGGCCTCGCAGGCCGCTCGAAGAGTTTCTGGCCTAACCCTATACGACACGGAATCATACCACTCGGGTTGATATCCTCTCTCTAAAAACCCCCTCCTACCCTGATCCTTCTTGTTTTCCTTAACCATGATATCTAGCGAAGGTAATGAGGAGGAAGAAGACTTACATAGAAGAAAAAGGCTCTTAGAGGAAGAAGACGAAGAGGATGCCTACAACTGCTGATAGTCGACAATACCAGAAGGCGGACGAGCGTTTTCGCCTCCCCCCTTTTATAGGGAGGAAACTGCCCACGTGTGTACATGGGGGTGTAACACATGGGCAGCAATAAACATCCATCTCGAGGCGTCACCACTGCTAAAGGCCTGCCGCCCATATCAACAGGAGACTACAAAGAGCGAAGGGCGCGCACGTGGCAGGAGTGCATTCGCGGAGGGGTTTTGTCACCATTAAGAGAACCCATGCGCTTTTAATGTGTGATGGACAGCTATCATTGTTGTGTCTTGAAATTCATAGGAGCCTTTTCGAAAGACGAATTCAAAGGGGTCACCTCGGAAATAGAGACAAATGTTTTGATTCTTCGGACCCGACAAGCCACCAGTTAAATGGCCATGGATAGGTGGACCCCCCATGGCATAGCTTCTTTGATACACCACTAGTCTAATCAGTCAGACACACTTTCTTCGATTAGACTTGAAGGGAAGGACTTGTGATGGGGTTGAGCATCCCCTGGATGACACGTGGAGGAGAGAAGCTATGTGTCAAGGTCCACCAAGTCTGGATGATTCTCCCAGACTCCCCGAGACCGCCTCGGACTGGCATACTCCCGAGACTCCCTCGGGGCTACAGATCCTTTCGGGCAAGTGCATGCCCGAGACCCACTCGGGATGGTATGAACCTGAGGCCTCCCCGGGAAGAGAGGCTCCCGAAGCCCTTCCGGGAGAGAAAACTCCCGAGACCCCACTCGGGAGAGTGGAGACCCAAGCGGGTATAAACCCGATGACCCAACTCCATTAACCGACACCCTTTCCTATTCAAGAAAGGCGGCGGGTAATTACTGTCATTTACGTATGATGATTAAGGCTCAATAATTGCGGAAGCCATTACCTAAAGGTTATCAGGTAACTGTTAAACACGGGACATGGAGAGGAACGTGGGGACACGTGTGACCGCCACCTCAGGTATATAAGGTACTCCAACCCCACAGATAAAGGGGTTACGCCCATCTTACTTACAAGTTCCTCCTGCTTCTTTTCCATCTATATACTTGAGCATTGACTTGAGCGTTGGAGTGGGTTGCATCGAAAAATCGCAGGCGTGCTCCCATTAACTAGCGTGTTAATCTCATAGGGTGAAAGTTTCTTCCCTTCCGTCACCGTCCTGGTGGGCTAGAATCTGGTGACTAGTCATCCGCGTCGATTCCTTCCGGAACAAGTATAATCAAGTTCCAATAAGATGAAGCAAGATTAACAAAATTCACTATTTAAATAGAGTTAAAGGAGTGTTTAGGAGAGCTTTTTTTTAAAGTAATTCTTATTGAGATTATCTCAAAGTCAGTGAGAAGATAAAGCATGGAGTGTTTGAAAATAGAAGTTAAAAGCTGATACAAGATAAAGTTTGAGTGTTTGGTAAATAATTACTTTCAAGTTTAATTTTTAGTTAAATGACAATAATATCCTTAAACTATATGAATTAATTTTTTTTAATTATCTAAATATAATTTTGATACATCATCAATAATGTTTTATATATTTATTATTATATTTTGAATATTATATTAAAATTAATTATTTTAATAATATATATGTTTAAAAAAGATATATTAATTAAAATAAAATATAAAAAATGACAAAATTTATATAAATTCTAAAAATATAAATTATATAAACATAAAATTTTATTTAAAAGTGTGGTGGTAATTATGTAAAATGATAAATTTATTAAGGGTATAAATGACAACTTTTAATTCTAGACCATAAGCAAAAAAAACAAAAGCAGAAAAAAAAATCAAATTCTTGTTTCTAGCTTTTGAGTAAATGTTACAGAAGTTTTATTTTTTTTTGTAAATGTTCCATCTTTTTGGGTATATGGTCGGGCGTAACAACCCAGACCAAGCCTAAGTACCTTGGGCATCCGCAGCACCACAAGGTATTAGGGTTTCTATTCTTAGTTAGGTGTAGTAGCCCAGACCAAGCCTAAGTACCCCAGGCATCCGCAGCTCCGTGAGGTATTAGGGTTTTTACCCTTGGTTGGGCGTAGTATCCCAGACCAAGCCTAAGTACCTCGGGCATCCATAGCACCCCAAGATATTAGGGTTTTGGGTACCTGGTCGGGCGTAGCAGCCCAGACCAAGTCTAAGTACCTCCGACATCGGCAGCACCTCGAGGTATTAGTGTTTCTATTCTTGGTTGGGTGTAGCAGCCCAGACAAAGCCTAAGTACCCCGGGCATCCACAACATCGCAAGGTATTAGGGTTTTTACCCTTGGTTGGGCGTAGCAGCCCAGACCAAGCCTAAGTACCCCGGACATCCGCAGCACCGCAAGGTATTAGGGTTTTTAGTACCTGGTCGGGCGTAGCAGCCTAGACCAAGCCTAAGTACCTCGGGCATCTGCAACACAGTGAGGTATTAGGGTTTCTATTCTTGGTTGGGTGTAGCAGCCCAGACCAAGCCTAAGTACCCCGGGCATCCGTAGCACCTCGAGGTATTAGGGTTTTGGGTACTTGGCCGAGCGTAGCAACCGAGACCAAGCCTAAGTACCTCGGGCATCCGCAGCACCGCGAGGTATTATGATTTCTATTCTTCGTTGGGTATAGCAGCCCAGACCAAGCCTAAGTACCCCGTGTTGAGGCAATCGGCCCTTAAATGATTGGAAGATCATGGTTTTGATGTGTGGGCGAATAGGTTTAAGGTTAGAGTGTTATGTTGTATTTGATATGTGTGATTGAGTTTGCAGGACTTGGAAAATCACACTTGGTGGACCTATCCGAGGGACGAGAGCTGAAGGAGGAGAGCTCCAAGGTCAAGCCGAGAAGTGGACTTCAAGGGCACACGTGAAGGGTGGCATGGAGGCAAGCCAAGGGAAGGCTTGCGTGCGCATCCGAGGGACGATAGCTAGAGGAAGAGGACTTCAAGGGGCGAGCCAAGTGAGCAGACCTGAAGGCACACGTGAAGGAGAAGGTTCGGAGTGGCTGGAGCTGAGCTGGGAGGCAGGGCAGTCGACTGGCCCAGAGGCAGTCGACTGCTAAAACCCACAGAAAGTTCGTAGCCTTGGACCAGTCGACTAGCCTTGGGGCAGTCGACTGGTATACCCGAAACTAGCCGTTGGCTAACTGTTGGCTAACCGTTGGCCAGCAATTAATGCTGGGCCAGTCGACTGCCCTCTGGGCAATCGACTGGTACAGGGCTGGACAGACTACGAGTCTGTCCTTTTCACCTATAAATGGAGCTCCTCGTTACACGTGCACGGTACGATTCCGTACAGTAACGAGGTGCTGTCAAACTGAAAAGTATTCTTGCTTCCTCTCACTCATTCTACTCTATTCTATAAAGAAGAAGATCGCCGTTGTAAAGGTTTCCCCACCTGAAGGAGGTTTTCATAGTGAAAGTGGTGCTCGCGGCGTGGATCCTTGGATTAGTCACCCATCTGGGTGGATACCAAGTAAAATACTTTTGTTAGCATTGTTTTAATTTCCTTTGCATATTATTTCCACTGCGCTAACAATTCTGTAGAGATCAAAACGATCCGAAAAAGTACATTCACCCCCCCCTTTGCACGCCAAAAACGATCCTTCAGTTGGTATCAGAGCCGGTGCGTTTCGGAAGATCTAACAGTCAACCGGAGCAATTGTAATGGCGTTTCAAGAGGGATACTCCACCGCACGACCACCATTCTTCGACAGAAACGACTTCGCATACTGGAAAGGTAGGATGCAATACAACCTCATGAATGATATTGAAACTTGGATAAGTGTTGCAGATGGCTTCGAGGCGCCCGTCGATGAAAGAGGAGACCCAACACCTATGAGATCATGGTCTAAGGAGGTGATGAAGACGGCGCAATCAAATGCCAAGGCCACCACCACATTGCAATGCGGGCTCTCGAAGGAGCAACTGAACAAGGTGGGGCCGTTCAAGAGAGCCAAAGAACTATGGGACAAGTTAGTTGAACTGAACGAGGGGTCAAACGAGTCCAGAAGAGCCAAGAAGGACTTGTTGGTGGCTCAACTGCAATCCCTTTCCATGAAAAGCAACGAGACCGTCAGCCAGCTGCATGGAAGAGTAAAGGAAGTGATAAATGAGCTCCATGTGATTGGAGAGAAAATAGAGAACCGGGACATCGTCAGGTACGTTCTACAAGCATTCCCGAGGACCACCCTGTGGGCATCCATGGTTGATGCTTACAAGGTATCAAGGGACCTATCTTTAGTCAAATTAGACGATCTATTTTGTGAATTTGAACTGCACGAGCAAGCTAACATTTCGGCCAAAGAGAAAGGTATTGCTTTTGTTGCAGAAAAGGAGAAGAAGAGGAGGAAGGAGAAGAAGAAGGTGATCTACTCATCGTCATCGGACTCAGAGGAGTCAAGCGCCTCTATGGATAGTGACCAAGAGGCCTTCATGGTAAGGAAATTTCGTAAAGCATTTAAAAGTTTTTCTAACAAGTCATATGCTAGGAAAGGGGCCAAAGGTAAGGGTAAGGCCAAGGACATAATCTGCTACAACTGTCACCAAGAGGGGCATATGAAGAACAAGTGTCCCCAATTGAAGAAAACGGATGACAAGAAGGAAGAGAAGAAGAAGAGTGACAAGAAGAAATCAAAGGGAAAGGAGAAGGGTTCTACCAATCTCAAGGCAACGTGGGATGATCCCTCATCCTCAGTGGAAGAAGAAGAGCAAGTCTCCCACTTCGCTCTTATGGCACAAGATGACTCAGACTCATCAGACGATGAACGAAGCTCAAGTAGTGAAGATGAGAGCTCCTCCACTTCATCATCAGAGTCAGAAGCTTCGGTAAGTGAGGTATACC